>VDFB02192110.1:131844-240350 GCA_007258455.2 Sequoia sempervirens
GTTAACAAGACCCTCATTCTTGCCTAGGGAAGGGCCAACAAGAGAAGAAGAAGAAACCAACCCACCAATTAATGACTTTGATAAATATGTTGGGGCCTACTCAAAGTTGAACCTTGAAATTAGGAGAAATATCCCATTTGAGGAATATTGTGATGCTAGGGCATGAAATACCCATAGAAAAGAAAAAAAAGACAACCAAGTAAAGAATTACACCAAAGGGTGAGTAAATGACTCCCCCCAACTTTCATGGATTGGGAAAAGTCGTTGCACATTCATGGATCCAAAATTTGGACAGTTATTTCTCCCTTAGTCCAATGACCAAAGAGGATGCTATCAAATTTTCCATTTTACATTTAGAAGGGGTTGTACGTGATTGGTGGCATCATGGTATTATTACTCAAGAGAACCAAAACATAACAACCTATAATGGATTTACACAAAAGATCATAGATCGATTTGATCAAAAGCATCTTGAAAGACACTTCAAAGAACTAACACAGTTGAAACAACAAGGATCAATAGAAGATTATGTGGCCAAATTTTAAAATATCTCAGTCATGGTACCTGGGATTATCAAGAAAGGGATAGCATACTTATTTATAAAAGGGATATTAGAATCAATCCATGGTTTGGTGAGCGTCCTTGACCCCACATCTCTTCAAGACACAATCCAAAAGTCCTTGAGGTTAGGAATCACAACAAAAAAAGAAAGAAGCTATTTAAAGAATATGCATTCAAGGTCACATAACCAACCCTCCTAAAAATGAAATTGGCAACCAAGGACACTACCTCCTCGATCGCACACATGGAAAGATAGGTAAGATCTTCGAAAGAAGGGATCGCATTTTTATTGTAAGAAAAAATAGGTGGTAGGACATAGGTGTGCAGAAAAAGGACAAGCACATAACCTGGAAGCAGTATCGGACAAAGAAATAAGTGAAGATGAATTTAAAACTTAAAGAAAGAAAAGAAAATAAGACAATGAAGAGAATGGAAGCTTAGCCACATTCTTAGGGGTGACAAAATACCACCATTACTGAATTCATAGTGTTCTATGAGGACAAAAAGTGACTTTCCTAGTGGATAATGGTGTCACTCATAACTTTGTCGATGAAGGATTGGTGACAGGAATGGAATTAGAAATTGAAGACTTTGAAGGATTCAAGGTGGTCATGGCAGATAAGCTCACTACTCCATGCGCAAAAAAGATCCAACAACTAAGTATCACCTTAGGAAGACATCAAATTAAGGAAGATTTCTATGTAGTGAATAGGGGAGATACAAATGTAGTTTTGTGCATCCAATGGTTACATTCCTTAGGAAGATATTATCAATACTTTCAAAATATGTAACTTTATTTCTAATGCAATGACTGATAAGTAATTCTCCAAGGCCTATCAGATGGGTCTCCAAGAGTAGTATCATCAAAAAGGATGGAAAGGGATTTTAGGCATGGGAAAATAGACTGGGTAGTGCAAGGTATGATTCTTGATAAATATTCATCCAAAGGAGGTAAGATTATACATGTTGATATTCAACCTAGATACTAGATAAGAGCAAGAAATATTTTAGCAATATCCCATCAGGATTACCCCCCAAAATGGGTACCATTGAACTAGAAGAAGGGACAAAACTTATCATCACTACACCATATCGCCTCCCTAGGAAATATAAGGAAGAAAATTAAAAAGGCCATTAGGGAGTTACTTGAAATGGATATTTCAATATTGAATGAATCATATACTCTTCCACTAATTAAGGAAATTCTTTTTTATTCTTCAACGATATATTAATTTATAACGGAACCTAAGAAGACCACTTAAGACACATTGATGAAGTGTTGGGGATACTCGAACAACAATCATTATTTCCTAATGTGTCCAAATGGGACTTTGGAATGGATGATTTTTTGTATTTAGGTCACAAAATCAACACCCAAGGAGTCAACACAGATGAATAAAATATCAAAGCAATAAAATATTAGCCAAAACAAGGAACTTTAACTCATCTAATAGGATTTCTAGGGATATGCAACTATTATAGAAGATTTGTTAAGGGTTTTTCAAGACTCATTTCCCCACTAATAGACCTAACTAAAAATGAGACTTTTTCATGGAATACAGAGGCCCAAAAATCTCTTGAAAAACTTAAAAGAGATAATGCATTCTTGCCTAGTGTTAGCCATTCTAGACTTCTTGCTACCATTTGGGCTAGAGTGTGATGCTTCCAAGAAGGTGTTGGGGTTGTCCTTGTGTAAGGGGGGAATCAAAAAGCATAAGTAAATCAATTATAAATGAATCAAATAAGATTTAATTCAAATGAAAGAGAGATTCCATACCCATTACTCATGAAATGAACAATACAAGATTATTGAATTCAATGAAATTAAGCAATGCAATCAAAGAAAAAACAAAGAATTCAATTAACTATATTGTTACCCATCTTATGTCAAAGTGTATTTGCAAATGATGTTGGATTGTGTTGTATCAATGTGAAGCCTCCATTATGCACTTGCAAAATCTTCAATGTTCGTGAATGGTGATCAAAGATGTGTGTAAAAGCTATCAAGCAATCAATGATTAATTTAGCATTACTTCGTTGCACAAAAGATGTCAATTCTCCTATCATTTTTGAGAATGAAGTGGATTGTTATATAGATTTTACGTTTTGAGATGAACGTGCAAGATTAAACAATGTTGAATCAAGATCAATGGTCGAAAGTTGTTGAGAAGAATTAGATTGCTTTGTTAGCTTCTATGATCAAATCAATTAAGGATATTGATTTGCCAATCAAAGGAAATAGATTGCTTAATCAGTGGAATTGAGGAAATCAGGTTGAGCCTTCAGTGGGATTGAAGAATAGATGGATCAGTCAAGAAATAGATAGATCAGTCAAAAAATAGATGAATTAGTCAGCTAAGCAAAGTGAGCAATCGATGGTCATAAATCGCTCAATCATGAAAGTGGGTGAGAGTAATTAATTAATTGAATTAATTAATTAAGCCTTTTTTATTTTGAGCGTGCAAGTCATGTTTGACTTTTACAAACAAAGTTGTATTTGTTTTGTTGACCTTTTTGGATGATGTTTTGAATAATTAATTTAATTATTAAAGTTTAGGGGAAAGTGATTTAATTAAACTATTAAGTGGTAATAATTTAATTAATTTAGGGGAATAAGGTAAATTAATGACATAATTAAATAATTGATTTATTTAATTAATTAGGAGGAATAAAGGTAGATTAGGACTTTACTAAATAAATAAAATTTATTTAATTAGTCAAAAGTGGTGAAAAAGTGAATTAATTAAATAATGTAGTATTACTCAATTAATAGTGGAAATTAGGGTTTTTTTATGTAAATAATGTGAAATGTAGTGATGTTAGGTGATAATGATGTCGATGATGAGAAAATGTCATTTAGGATGTGCGATAAGTGTTAGCTCATTTTTACATGTCTACATTTTGCCCCTCTTTGAGACAAAGTAGTAGTTGCTTTGTTTCAAAGAATTTGATGTTAAGATCGAGATTTAGAAAATTTTATATGCCCCATTGTGCCCCATCGGTTAGTGGAAAGATGGTAGGACACTGGGTTGCCCCCTAGAGAGGTTGGTCAAAAAAATCATTTTTTGAGTTAGGCTCGCAACAATGTTTTATTTCAATTTAGATGTGTAGAGGACAAAAAATTAAGCTTATAGGACCCTCATTAATAGTTCATACATTCTGAGAGCTCATAATTTCAACCTAGGAGGGTTTTCAAGGTAAAAAATTAGGGTTTGTGGGATTAAAATAGGTAATTAGGATTTAATTTACCTCATTTGCATTATGAGCCTTTAGTAATTTCTTGTCTCTAGATTCCTTGATTCCGTGATTGTCGAGGAGCCATGGCAAGGATTCGAGGAGCCCCACATTGCACAAAGGCAGTTCATGAGTTTGGGAGGCCTATTGGTGTTAGTGCGTTGGTATGTACCCTTTCCTTTCCTATTTTTTGTCTTTCCATTTTTGAGTAATTAATGCATGAAAAAAAATTAGGTGTTAAAGGTAATTTTAGGATTTTTACACTTTTGCATCATTTTTGCTACTTTTGATGTTTTTGAATGTACTGCTCTTGAATGTTTCTGTCACCTTTAATATAAATGTTTGATTTTGATCTAGATATTCACTTTTGTTTTCGCTTCTGCTTAAAAAAATTTCTTTTGACTTTGTTGGTTTGAAATGGTGGCCATTGTGATTTTTTTTTCTTTTGAGATAATTGTTTGCTTTTGGATTTCTTTATCGCTTTTGACAAAAATAGGTCCGCTGTTGACTATTTTGATTGCTTTTGACAAAAAAAACCGCTTTTGCTATTTTTAGAAGTTTGAACCAGTTTGTTTACAATCTTAGGTTCATTTTGTGTTTTCGTATCAAATTCTTAACATCATGGGTTGAATGTTTGCAAGCGATTTTCAAACCATTTTACTTGAGAGAGCAATGGTTGTATGAGTTGTTTGATTTGATCACTAGTTTTCACTAGCTTGATCGAGATGTGCTAGATGTTGTGGGGTTACATCATATATGCTACATGTCGACTATTAGATGCCACAAAGTGATGATGACCGCCCTCATGGAGAGATGACATTCAGAGTCATCGTCCTTTCACTTATCGACCGGTGAGGCCACCATTACCTTAGAGAATGTATGGAGGATCCTCCGTGTTCTGATTCATGGAGAGCTCGTGACCTATTATGTACGATAAGATACACATGTTATATGCGGTGAGTCCTCGATGTTAGGCACCTTCAGGTTCGGGAGTCAGAGATAGACTATCTCCCTTTGTTGGTAGTGTAGATCCTATTTCATTGGTTTTATGTGCTTTGGTTTGGGGGCTCATCGTTCCTAATCGGTGGGGTAGGTAGTTTCCAGTTGGTTGGGGTGTGCATTGAGCAGATGTTTGAGCATGGTACTAGGTATGCATGAGGCCTATGTCTCCTTACTCATCTTTATAGAGACATGCACAACTTGGTTGCCTACCAAGGAGGAAATTCCATTTCTGCTAGGGTTACCTTGCTTCATGTATGGGCTTGGGAGCATATCCCAGTTATTAGACCTAATGGTATCTTGGATTGGGATCTAGAGGATCCGTACTCTTACAAATATGGCAATTTTCTTTATTACACTTGGCTTGGCTAGCTACATTACTAGCATCGTGTTATATATGATATGTATGGTTTTGTTTGGAGGTTGTGGTTAGATTGTGATGCATGGCACGATGACTAGGAGCAGCTTCCATTCTGTCAACATACTTTTTGATTGATCAACCGCGTTCATTTTTTGCTCGAGAGATATCTACCTGATTAGGTTATTCGCTAGTTTGACGAGTGATAGACCCATTTTACTAATGATTACTAGGCTTGCTTTGGGAGGACCACTTGAGAGGTATGGGTGTGGGGGCTTGAAGTTGATTGTGACATAGCCATAGCAGAGTTTAGAGCACTTGCCCTATTTGGATGGGGGTGGCCTGTAGGGCCTGTAGATCCAGGTAGCACACCAAATTATGATCAGTGGTGGGCTCATCGAGTGCCTCTTCATTTCATAAATCTTGTTGGTGTTGTGCTAGTTGTTGGTAGAGTAGGTATTACAAGCCATCGTGGTGAGAGACAGCGAGTCAAGATCATTGTGGAACAACTTGATATAGCCAAACAGGATGGGCAGTAGGATGGGAAGGATGAACCCATGCAATAGGATCAACTAGTGGCACATGGTCCTCCTCCACCTATGGATGCAGTGGCGGTTGCATAGATTGTACAATTGACAATAGCTCGAGATGCAGAGATTTTTAGGAGACAGGTTGTAGAGGCACATGTTGTAGCTTTGACTATGAAGCAGGATGCTACAAGATGAGAGGGATAGCTTCAGGTAGGAGAGGGACACGCTCAGGTAGGAGAGAGATACTGAGATTTGGCGGTGTCATGTTGTCGATATGCAAGTGCAGGTTATTACAACTAAGAGGGATACCCTCAGGGAAAAGCAGGACCAATTTATGAGGGAAGCTACCTACCATCAAACTTTGTATGAGGTTTATGTTCCTAGAGGAAAGAGATGTCCTTGCTTTAGTGAGCCTAGTACATCTACCGATGCAGTCGAGTCAGGTGATCAGTCAATTAGGCAGTCGGATCAACCGTTGGTCATGCCATGACCTTCTCCTCATCAAAGTCATGATCATCAAAGGTCCCCACCTCCGGTCAAGTAGTAGGACTTTTTATTTCTTGATCTATTGTGATGTTCATTATATCAGAGACTTATGTTGTAGACATGATTTTGTATATACATTCATCGGCCCAACTGAGGCCTCGTATATATGTATTTTTTGTATATGATATCACACATGTTACTTTATGATGTATATGACATTCTTAGTTTTGATGATATATGAGATATACCATGTTTCAATTTGGTTTTATTATGTGTGATGAGATGATTATGGATGATGATGTATGCATGTTCATGTTTTTGTACTTTTTTGATGTATGCATATGATGTGGATGGATGGATGATGGATAGTTTATATATCAATGCGATAAATGATGATTTATTATATATATGATTGATGTTGATATATGATGGATGATGATATCCTATATATGCGATGTATTATTATACATTATGTGTGATGTTTTTATTGCTTTACCATGGTCATGATATGTATTGATGAAATTATGGATGCAGGATGGATGGATGTGGTACCAATGATATTTTGATGCAAGATGGTTGTTCTTAGTTAGAAGAAATATTGGATGATGGATAGAAATTTGATTTTGTTAGTTATTGATGAATTGATTTTCCTTGCATAGAGGCTTCGTATCTTTAACAATCATTTTGATGTAGCAAACAAACACGATGCACCGGGGTATTAATAACCAAGGTGGCTTTGTATCCATGGCATGGAATTTGACTCAACACACAAAGAATATTCTTGCTCATACCAGACATATGGAAACCTTATTAGAATATATGGTTGAGTTGTGTTAAAACTTTTCAAACCAGTTACATAGATACATAAGAAATACCTAACATGCAACTGCTACACGAATTGTCACAAGATAACTCCCATACACCAATAAAAGCAAGTATTTTCCATGGTAGTATCACAAAAACATCTTACAAATAAAACTTACATAAATCGACTATTAATACTACCATTCCTTCTTCTCTAAGTCCTTATGGACATCCTTGAGAGATCCCAGGAATGTGGTATTATGATAAATAAAAAGATAAGGCTCTAAAAAGATAAACAATGTTGCAGTATCAAGTTCCATAGTTATTTTGATGTTTCATGATGAAATTCGTTGATGATGTCTATTGTAGGAACATTTTCTCCATTAAGGCTCATATTTGGATTGTTGATATGATTTTCAAATGGGTATGGTAGTCTATACTTAGGCATTATTTTTCTTGATAGTTGTCTAATCATTTTGATCTTCGCTTTGGAATTTTTTATTTTGATGTTTGTTTTGTTTGTTTTTTTCTTTTGTTAAAGGGTGTGGGTAACGATTGTTTATTATGGATGATGATTTTATTACAGATAAATGATTATGGAGATAGGACCTTTTAATTTTATGAGTTTATCTAATGTTTTTGTTGTTTTCAAGAATTTTAGAATTACATAGGGGGACCTAAATGGACTGACCTAGTGCCTTGGGGGTTGATCATAGATTATCCTTACCTACATGACGAATGTAGAGACATTGTAGTTTGACTGTGTTGATTGACATTGTTTTTGGAGTTTTCTGACTTTTATGAATATTTTTGGATTTTTGATAAAGTATATGAATGTTCTCTTTTTGTTTTGAAATTTTAGGGGAATAATCTAGGGCCTTGAGGGCTCATAAGTTATGATGGACTTACCTATGTTATCAACGCAGAGGCTCATAGTTTGCTTGGTTTGATAAGAACATGTTTTTGACTTTTTTCCTTTTTGTGAATGTGTTGGATTTTTTTGAATTTTTTGACTAAGTTAAAAGAAAGCATGATAGATACCTAAGGGGACTGACCAAGGCCTCAGGGGTTGATCATAGATAAGCATTTCCTATGTTATACATGAAACAACCATGTAGTTTGACTAGTGTTTATTTAAAGCCTAACATGTTTTTTGGTGTTTCGATTGTTTTGACTTTATTTTTGGATTTTGTTCATTTTTTGTTGTTTTGAGATTTTGATAGTTTGCAACCATGATGGGATTTACAAGGATCCAATCTGCTACTAGTTTCAATAAGTTGCCCCCAATTCAAGACGATATTACCTTCATTAGGAGAGATAGATTTTGATGTTGCAACAAGGTTCAATTGATACTTGATTAGTTATCGAGCCATGGTTGGCATGCACATTTTATTATGGGATGAATGGGTGGATGATTCAGATATCACTAATAGATAATGATGCAAGTCTTATTTAAACATAACACTTTTTTTCCAGGTTTTAACTATGGTACCTATCCTAGAAGTGCCATGAAGTGGTTTTCACTTAAAGAACATTTTATTTCTCTTTACTATTTTTCTTGCTGTTTGATTTTTTTTGCTTTTTTATCTTTTTCACTGGGATACTCTGATGTGTTTAAGCATAGAAATTTTTAAGATGGTTTTTGTTCAACGATTCAGCTAAAGGTTCTCCTTTAGGAGTAGTCAATTGATAAGCTTTGGATCCATAGCTTGCTATGATGATGAACGGACCGAGCCAGTTTGGTTTAAACTTCCCCTTCCCATCCTGATTCAATTGGATCTTTTGGTTCTCCTTAAGTACTAGGTCACCAACTTGAAAGTTTATTTTTTTGATCTTTTTATTGTAGCTTTGTTTGAGTCTATTTTGATAAATCTAGAGATGGTTTAACGCACTCAGATTCCTTTCATCTAAGAGTTCCAACTCATTCAATCTAGACACCCGATATTCCTCATTGTTGACCATGCCTTTTAGGGATACTTGCAATGAGGGGATTTCAACTTCGATAGGTAAGACAACTTCAGATTTGTAGACCAAGGAAAAGGGTGTGGCACCTGTAGGCATACAAATGTTGGTTTGGTAATCCCATAGGGTTGGGTTTAGTTGCAAATGCCAATCATGACTGACATCATTAATAGTCTTTTTCAGTATCTTTAGGATGGTCTTGTTGGACGCTTCAACCTAACCGTTTGCTTGGGGATAGTAGGGCATGGAGAATCATTGTTGGATAGAAAATTTGGAATAAAGTTCACAAACATCTTGGTTCTTGAATGGGGTTCCATTATCCATAATGATGGTTTGGGGAATTCCATATCAATGGATCAAATAATTCAAGATAAACTTATATATCTATTTCCCTATGATGTATGTTAATGGAACTTATTGAACTATCCACTTCGTGAAGTATTCAGTTGCAGTGATAATGAACTTATGCCCATCTAATGAAGTAGGAGATATCTTACCTACCAAGTCTAACCCCCACTACAAGAAAGGCCATGGTGTTGTGATAGGTCTTAGTTCTTGTGTTGGTGTGTGAACAAGGTCACTATGTTGTTGACACTAACAACATTTTCTAGAGTGCTAAATGCATTCTTGTTCCATGGATGGCCAATAGTATCCTATTCTTAGCAACTTTTGTACTAGGTTAAGTCCACTAGAGTGGGACCCACAAATGCCTTCGCGTACATCTTGTAGAGAAATTTGTACTTATTTTGCGTTAATACATTAGAGTAACATACCGTTTAAACTTCAATGATATAGGGTGTCTCCTAGGATTGTGAATCGAGAAGTCCTACGGGCAAAGGTTCTCTTTTGGGTTGTTTTCAGGTTAGGAAGTATGATACCATGTTGGATGTATTCAAATGTATCTTGGTACCATGGTGAGCTAGGACCAACAACATCACAAACCAATTGTAACATACTAACATCTTACAATTAACAGAGAAGCAATTATATTTCCAACTTTAGCTGAAAGGCAACTAAATAACTAACAATCTAGGATTTTCACTTTTCCATTTAACGGAAAGAATTTATTATGAAATTTAAATTTAAATATCATTCAATGCATCAACTAACTTCTAGTTTTAGTTCAGCTGAAAAGAACATCTAACTGAAATAACTAAAAAGGAACATCTAACTGATTTCCAATAACAGAAAAGCAATCATACTACAACTAACTTTTTAATGCTTTCAAATAAAATCACAACTAATCAATTTATGCTAAGTAATCATTTCAAAAACTTTAGAGAGAGAAAAGGGTTTCAAGAGGTTACAGTTAAGAAGACGCAACACTTGATCTTGACACAATCATCATGGGGAAAAGGAGATATCATCAGGGGTTTTACCGCCCAACTGAAGACCTACTATTCTCTCGTGTTCCTTCGACTGAAGGAACCCGTCCCTTCATGAGGGTAATCTCAGGGATCAATCCATCGTCATGTCTTTGAGCCTGGTTTCAAGGACCTATATCTCCTGATCGAACCTTCACTATGGGTACCTCCCAACTAGAAGATTACTCTGATCAATGATACATTCGGTATTTGATGGCTAGCAAATGTTGAATCTAGCATCATACCTTGGCCAAGGATTTCAATTTCAATATTGGCACTCCTGTGTCATTAGTGCTCTCACCCTTGCTCGACATGATTACATGAGCCTCAAGAATTAAATTTTTATTGACAAATTGTTTCTCATCTCATTAGGTTCGAGTTAGATCTTAACCACTATGAGGATGTATTAAAAATAATTCAGCAGAAGACATTCCAAGTCTTAATTAGATATTAAGTATATTCCTAAGAACTCTCAAGAAAATTAGGAAGTATAAACAAGTCATAATTCAACTTAAATGGAAAGAAGAGATCATGTTGAATATTCCTCCAAAGTTTATTCTAATTCCAAAATTCAAGAAAAATTAGTTTAGGTTTTAAATTTTGTAAGACTCTTAAATCTAAGTCAAAACTAGACCATGACATAGACAAGATAAAGTTCAGAGATTTCCCATTCTCTTATCCAACAAGGAAAAGCTTGAGTTCAATTTATTTTCAAGGCTAGTGTAAGAAAAGATATAAAAGAGTGGGAGAATTTTTCCTTCTGGCCGATAATAACTACAAGTATAAACATAGACTGAAAGTAAGAAAAGAAAGAATTGATTTTCAAGCCAATGACTCAACAGAGGAGAACAATCCACTCCAATTCAAATTCATGCAGTAACACGCCATACTTATCTTGGATTTTATTCGACAAGAAGAGAGATACATTTCATCAATAAATTATATTCTCAAGAAAAGATACGTCACATGCCTGTGAGATTTGAGATGGAAAAGTCGAGATTGATCTCAAGAGATTCAATAGATTATTGGTTTGGAAGATACACATGACTTGCAAATTCCCACACAACTAATCAAATGTTATCGAGTCTCCATGAATTCAAGCAGCAGGAGATTGAAACCAAACTATTCACTTGATTCGCACGACCCCACAATTACTCCCAGCTCATTTGAAGAAGCCTACACAAAATAGGGTTTTGGACAAGAACACAAAGATATTTCACGTTGGCAGCAGAAGGAGGAGAAGATGATAGAATGGAAAAAGTTGTGAGCTTCAATTACACAGAAAAGAATGATTCACAACTTGACTCCATTAGAGATAGCGAGCTCAAGAAAAGAAGATACGAGGAAGTGCAGAGATGACGAACAATGGCTAGGTCGATAGCCGACTCCTGAGAAAACAAAAACAAAAACCAAAAAGAATGAATCCCAACACCAAACAAGATTTTTCTCAACGAGCTCCAACTCTTTGCCTTCATCTTGGATGTTAGAAAAGAGTAAGGCAAGGTGGTGACGATTCACCACCATTTCCATCGATGCCCACAAAATCAAATTTGAATTATATTATATGAATTAAAATACCCCCTCGGCTTAAAAGTTGTTTTCCCATTTAAATATTATAAGTCTTTAATTTTCAAGGGAATTAAGATGAAATCAGAAATGAGCTTAACTTAATAGATTATTTCTTTAATTTAAAAAATATGGCCAAGGTAACAATTATTTTGCACCATCATTTATGTCTCATGACAAGACAATGATTTGATCCTCTATTAACCACCACCTCTCCTTAATGACATCTCCTTTTCCGTCGTGGCATCATCAGTCCTGCATCCACTGACAGGTATTATGGTTAGATTGTTCACAACTACTTAATAAATATGCATTTAAATATAATCTCGTGATCACATCCAATTTCACGTGAACAAGAAATTCACTTGCAATTAAAAAGATCGTTTTCTTTTCAATTACAATAATAAAATAGCTATGGTATTCTCAATTTTCACTTTCACATGAAAGACAATTACTTGCAACTAACATTGCATTTGAAATACATAATCTGACACTTAGTCTCAATGTAAGGGATGTAACACCAATTCTGATTTTGGGATATCGAATGCTGGTATGAGTCGTTGCTCCACAAGGTATTTGTACTTAGGAATGTTTTTTGGAATATCGAGAAGTGAACAAATCATTGCCATAGCATTGGCTACTCTATTATTGATCCAAGGAACTTCGACCACATAAAAGTGGTCTTTATGTCTTGAATTTTAAAATGATGTAAACTAATGAAATGTAGAAATTTTGATGAAGTTTTTTCTTGTAATTTTACAGGTTTTTAAAAACAAAAAAATTCATTACTTTTTTTATCAATTTAAGAACAAATTTTGGAATGTTGAAAATTTCAAAAAAAAGTGACTTCACGGGCCATCAAGAAATAAATTGAAAAAAACTTCATTTCTCCTTCATTTTTTTTTTCTCCAAATAGGTAACTTCAATATCTTGTGCATGGAAAAAAGAAAATCAAATTTTGATGTACATTTTTCTCATAATAATGTTTTAAAGTCAAACTTGTCAGAATTTGATAGTTTTCATGGGTCATCAACTATTGTCTATTTTTTAAATCATTTTCAAAAACTAAATTACACCCTTTGAAGAAGACTCTCTCCTCTTGTGCCCCATATATATATATATGTTTTACTATTCTTTTAAATTTCTAATCAACCTATTTTTTAACTTTAACAACCTACTTGCATTATTTTAAAAATAAATATATTAAAACTAATCAAAAATATTTAAAAAATTACATATTTGGATTCAACACTCCGAGCTCTACAAAAGGGTATTTTTCTTTTTTGCAGAAAAATCATTGACTGAAGAAATACTTAGTTGAAGTTAAAAAATTTAGAAATTTCTAAAAAAAGTTTAGTTGGCTACCATTTAAGATGCCACATAGATAGTTTCAGTAGAAAGGGTTTCACTCAAAACCCTTTCTATAGAAACCTCGCACATTAAAAAAACTAATTTCAAATCCAATTTCAAAGTGAGAAAATAAAAAAAATTAATTTTTTGGGATTCGGCTGAAACTTATTCAGCCGAAACCTCGTGTGCCACATATAGGCCACGTGGTTTCGGTCGAATCCTATGTGGCTGAAACTTTTTCGACTAAAAATATTTTACTCAAAACTATTTATTTGGTCGAAAGTGTGACACAACTTTGTGCTTTTACCCTTTTATCCACTTTGTGAAGTATTCAATTGCAATGATAATGAACTTATGCCCATCTGATGAAGTAGGAGATATCTTACCTACCAAGTCTAACCCTCACTACAAGAAAGGCCATGGTGTTGTGATGGGTCTTAGTTCCTGTGCTGGTGCGTGAACAAGGTCACTATGTTGTTGACACTAACAACATTTTATGGATTACTGAATGCATTCTTGTTCCATGGATGGCCAATAGTATCCTGTTCTTAAAAAAATTTGTACTAGGTTAAGTCCACTAGAGTGTGACCCACAAATGCCTCTGTGTACCTCTTGTAGGGCAGTTTGCGCTTCTTTTGCATTAAGATATCATAGTAACATACCATCTAAACTTCAATGAAATAGGGTGTCGCCTAGGATTGTGAATTGAGAAGTCCTATAGGAAAAGGTTCTCTTTTGGGCTATTGTTAGGTTAGGAGGTATGATACCATGTTGGATGTAGTCAAATGTATCTTGGTACCATGGTGAGTTAGGACCAACAACATCACAAACCAGTTATGATTTTGGGATATTGAATGCTGGTATGAGCAGTTGCTCCACAAGGAATTCATACTTAAGAATGTTTTTTGGAATATCGAGAAGTGAACCAATCGTTTCCATAGTGTTGGTTGCTCTATTATTGATCCGAGGAACCTATTCAAAGGTGATGATGAAAAAATATTCTTTGAAATTGTCCACCATTCTTTTATATGACATCAACTTATTGTCTTTTATTTTATACTCATCATTTACTTGCTTGATTACTAGCTGAGAGTCTCCATAAACCTATAGTTCTTTTATCCTCCATTCTATGGCCATTTTGAGTCCTGTGATTAGTGGTGCTTCATATTATGAGATGTCATTTGTACATTGGAAAGAAATTTTTTAAGCCTTAGGTATACTATCTCCCTATGGTGTGAGAAATAAGATACCTTCTCCTGAGCCATGTTGAGTGTGGGACTCGTCAAAGTACAAGGTCCAACGGCTTGTCTGTTCTATTAGCAGTATGATTTCATTTGGGGACTTTGTTATTAGTGAATGGTCGTCTTCGATTGGTGCTTCTACTAGTTGATCTACTATGATCTATCCCTTGATAGCTTTCTTGTATATGTACTCTATGTTAAACTAGCTCAGTATCATTACCCATTTAGCAATTTTTCCTGTTAGAGATGCTTTTGCCAATAGATACTTTAGTGGATCTACTTTTGAGATCAACTTTACTTATCTATTCAAGATGTAGTGTTTTAACTTATGTGCCGCAAAGACGATAGAGAGACATGCTCTTTCTATGGGTGAGTAGTTCAATTCATAGCCCACTAGTGTTTGGCTCATATAGTAGTCTACTCTTTCTTTGTTATTGTCATCTAGTTGTGCTAGGAGAGATCCTAATCCTACTTATGTTGTAGAGACATAGATGATCATTGCTTTATTTGGAATAGGTGGCATTAATACTAGAGGAGTGAGTAAATACTCCTTGACTTGTTAGAATGCTTAATCACATCTTCCATCCCACTTGATTGTGATGTCTTTGTGTATCAAATGGGTGAATGAATGACAATTGTCTGCCAATCGTGCAATGAATCTCTTCATGGACTATAGTTTCCCCTATAGGATTCTTAGATGCTTTAATGTCTTTGGAGGAGGCATTTCTAATATGGATTTTACCTTTTTAAGATCTACTTTTATGCCTCTTCTTGATACTATGTACCCTAGTAGTTTTCCATATATTACTTTGAATACACACTTTTTTAGATTGAGCCTCAAGTTGTATTGTTCAAACCTATCAAAAACTTTTGCTAGGTTGGTCAAATGGTCTTCTCTTTTTATGGACTTCACTAGTATGTCATCCACATAATCTTCCATAGTTGTATGCAACATATCATGAAAGATTGTAGTCATTGCTTGTTGATAGGTTGCCCCTCCACTTTTTAGTCTGAATGGCATTCATACGTTCTAGCAAAAGGTCCCCCACACACAAGTGAATGCTATTTTATGTTGATCTTCAGGGGATATATTAATTTGATTATATCCAGAGAAGCCATCCATTAGTGATAACATTTCATGCCCTATAGTTAGGTCCACTATGATGTCTATGCTAGGTAGAGGGAAGTCATATTTTGGACAAGCCTTGTTTAGATCTTAGAAATCCATGTAGATCCTTATGCCCCCAGTGGGCTTTGATACCAGTACTAGATTCAACACCCATTCAACATAATCAATTGGTTTGATGAAGTCTACATCTCATAGTTTCTACAGTTATACTTTTACCAAAAGTGTTATCTATGGATGCATCTTTCATAGCTTCTTTTTTATGGGTTTAGCTCTAGGAAATACACTAGGTGGTGTATGAACAATGTTGGATCTAGCCCTGGCATGTCTGCATATGTCCATGTGAAGTTTATTTTCCTTTCATTGATAAATGTTGAGAAGTTCACCTTTTCTTGAGGATGAAGTGATGTTGCATGATATGTGATTTCAGGTGTTTCTATTGTGCCAACATTGATAGGTTCGACTTCTTCAACTAGGAGTGTCGACTTCTCTTGATATTCAAAAATGGGGAGATTGAATCCTCCATCTTTGGGTACCTTAGAGAGGTTTTCACCTTTAAATTCGCCCTTTATTTTTCTCTTTTCAGGATCCAATAGAGCCACATCATGGTTTTCCCTAGGGGATTTCATTTTGATTTTTACATTGTCCTCTTCAATTTTGAAACTAGAGGACACAATCTCCCCTCTGAAATATGCTTCCTCTTGGAGTTCCATGACAAACCATGCTTTATGATCTCCTGATGGTGTATCAGTTCGAAGTCCCATGAACTTCATAATAGCCTCATCATTTTGGAATTTGTCTGAAACTGACATATGATGTTGTTGGTCCCAATCTATCAGATGTGGGTAGCAGAGGGGTAGGTTGTCATCGTTATCTATAAAGATTACATAAGTTGTTGAAATGGTCAATATAGCTCCAGTATCATTCTCCCATTTGGTATCTAGGTCCTCGTCACTAGAAGCAAGGGAATCCAATTAATACTCATTAGAGTTTGTTTCATAAGTATAGTCTTTAAGTATAGGTTTGCTAGGTCGGGTAGGGACTATACTTATGATAAATCTTTCAAATAGGTCCTCAATTGGTAAATTGTTGTTTGTAAGATGGTAGGTATCCAATGTCTTAACGTTAGTAGAAGGAGCTCCTTTCTCAAAAGAGGTATATCTAGTGTTTGAAGTAATTGCATCTATCGAACCATAGACTAGTCCCATGTTCTTCTTTCTTTGTTCCACTATAATAGGTTCCCATTTTCCTTGTTTATGTTGCACAAGGCCACCTTTTCCATTGTATCCCATTTATTTATCCATTTGATACCCTTTACTGCTAGGATCAATGGGAAAGGGTTGTAACTATTTTGGTTCTTTTTGTTCTTCTTTATAGATCATTGACGAGAGGTCCTCTTTGAATATTACCTCATCTTTCATATCTCCCCACTTGGTAAAGATCATGGGTTTGATGACCATTGTTACTTTTTGAACATGTTTGATCTCCTTTGGCCCTCCATAAACCTTTGGTTTTGGGGGAAGCATTCTACTCAAAAGGCTTGATTGAAATAATAGTTTTTGTTACCCTTGTTAAGTACTTGTATCTTGGAATATCAGATTTAGGTACCTCAGTTGGTGATGGTGTAGTGGAGAATGAAGCTAGAGATGTTGGTTCAATGTATGAAAAGGAATGAAAAGATATATCATTGTTGGGTATTTGTTGGATTTTTCTATATTTTTCCTCTAATTTAGCACAATAATGGAAAGGTTCAAGGTTGACATATATGGTAATCTCCTTATTGTCATGAGGAAAATTTAGGCATTGATGGAATGTAGATGGTACTACTTTCAAAGTGTGTATCCATGGTTGACCTAAAAGAAGGTTGTATGGAAGCTCGAGATCTAGTACTTGACAAGAAGTTTCAATGATTTCCAATCCTATTTGAATAGGTAGCCTGATTGTGCCTTCTGAATTGCACTGCACGTCGTCATAAGCTTTGACGATGATGCTCTTGTTCTTATCTATAACATCATCATAGTATCCTAGTTGTTTTACAAATTTTAAGGTACAAATATTTAGACCTGCACTGTTATCTATAAGCACCCTCTTGACTTTATGTTTGTGGAAACCTGGTTCTAAATAAAGGGCTTGGTTATGGAATGACTTTTGCAGAAGGTCTTTCTCAAAAAAGACTAAATGGTGGGTGGACATGATATTGCCAACCATGGCTTGAAAATGATCTACGTCATGGTTGTTTGGGATTGTTGTTTTAGTAAGGGCTTTCTCCAATATCTCTTTATGCGTTGGCTATAGTGTTAGGAGCTCAAGTATGGTGATTAAGGCTGAAGTTTTCTTGAGTTGTTCCATAATGCTATAATCATTTAACAACTTACTTGTGGTTTTAATTGGGGGTGGTGCTCCTTGGATTGTTACTCTTCCCCTTCGGGTACTCACATTACATTCAAGATCTCTTCCTTGTATGGTTAATATTCAGTTAGTATGGTCATCACAAGAGATATGTCCTAGAATAGTATCCTCGCCATAAGAGAAAGCAACCTTATAGTAATCTTATTATTTCCCTTTTTTATTTCCCCTAGAATGGTCAGGAATTGGATCCTTGTAAATCTTTAGGTCTTTATTTTCGAGACGAGTTTCAACATCCACCTCTCCTTTTTTGATAAAATCTCAAGTAGTTGTTGGTGGTGTGCCCCTTAATTTTGTGAAATTCACATTTATCATTCTAATTATACCAAGGGGGTTTGAATTTAGGTTCCTCATAATTGGGTCTATCATTTATTGTGATGAGGTTTCTTTGGACTAGTTTGTGAATAATGACCTCAAGGGTTTCTCCCAAAGGAGTAAATTTCCTTTGTGGTTGGTCATATTTCCGAGGTGGTCTCCTTTCATTATCCTATCCTTGATTCTGAATTTGGTTGTTGGGTTGGTTGTTATGTGGAAAACCGAGTTTATTATTCTATTGATAACCTTGCTATGTTGTTTGGACTTGATTTCGTGGGATATTGGGAGCTTGCACATTACGTACAACCTTTGTGTCAACTAGTCCATCATTGGTTACGTTCTTGTTTTTCGCCCATATCTTCGGTTTTCCATTTGAAGTAGAGGGTTGATCTTTTGGATTGTAAATTTTGATTGTTCCTCTTGTAATGAGGGTTATTTCTATAAGTATAACCTTTCCAATGGTTTCTTCGAAATTGCTTGGACATAATACTATGAGGTTGTAATTGATATTTGGATGCACATTGGAGATAAAGACATCGATTGGTTGTTTCTCTAGAACTAGCCACTTGATTTTTCTTGTTTTTTGTCTCCATTGTTGTAGGTATGAGGAAAACAATTCACCTTGAATTTGTTTTATTTTATAAAGGTTTGTGATTGTAATGTCCTATTCTATGTTATACGAGAAGTGGTTGACAAATTTGTCTGATATTGCATCAAATGTTATGATACCTAGAGGTAAATGTGAGAACCAATCTATAGCGGGCCCATTGTGACTCTATGGAAGAAGTCTCATCAAGTATGTTTCGTTTCATTATAGTTCCATGCAAGATACTAAAAACTCAAGTACATGTTCAATTGGATCTCCTTTCTCCCTTTACTTGTCAAATTTTAGTATTTTGAATCCTTTGGGGAAAGGTACCATGAATATGTTTTGATCAAATGGACATGGACAAATGTCTTGGAGGTCATAACTCTTCTTAGGTTTTCCAATTTTATATCCATTATCTTTTGATTAAGTGTTTGAAATTGCACATTTATGTCATTTTTTGGTGTGCTTTCTTGAGGACTTTGGGTATTGTAGAGTTGTCCTATGATGTTTGTTTGGTCGTACATTAGATATTACATGTTTATGGAACCTTGAGGACTGTGTTGCATATAAGTCATGTTAGGTCCTTGTTGTGCATAGGGTAGGTTAGGTCCTTATTGTGTACCTTGGTATTATCCTTGAGGTGTTCCTTGGTACTAATTTTGTAATCCCCCTTGTTGTTGTTGATTTTGATGTTGGATATAGTTTTTTTGAGTTTGGGGTGTACTCTAATAGTTCATTTGTGGCACACCATGTTTTTGTGAAGGTTGTTGAAGTCTACCTTGATGTTGTGCTAATGGTACACCTTATTGTTTTGGATTGAGATGAAGGTTGCCTTGGTAGTTCGTTTGTGGCATACCTTGTTATTGTGAATGTTGTTGAAAGTTTCCTTGGTAGTTCATTGACAACACACCTTATTGTTGTGAATTAAGATGAAGGTTTCCTTGGTAGTTCATTTGTGGCACACCTTGTTGTCATGGTTAATTTGATTAAAGGTTGACTTGGTAGTTCGTTTGTGGCACACCTTTTTGTTGTTGACTTGGTGGAAGGTTGCCTTGGTAATTTGTTTGTGGCACACCTTGTTGTTGTGGTTGATTTGATTGAAGGTTTCCTTGGTAGTTCATCTGTGGCACACCTTGTTGTGTTTGATGTTGTGGAAAATTCCCTTGTTGAATTTATACATTGTTAGAAGGGTCAATGTATGAGGTGTTTTGTGGCATGTATTGCCCTTGTGATGGGTTACCACCTTGTTGGTCCATAGGAATGTTCCCTATGTTTTGTATTGGGTTATGTTGCATCATTTTTTGGGATGTGTGTTCCTTGATATTGTTGTGCCACAACTGCTTGTTCAATTTGGGATGGTGGTCTAAACAAGGGGTTATCCTTGGGTTGAGTTTGGTCATTGTTTTGTGAAAACAATGGTGGTATGTTGGTATTCACAATTGGTTTTGGAAGTTGTCTAACTATTGTTTTATCTCCAAGTGGAATAAGGTTTGGATCTTTTAGTATATCCACGTTGAAGTCAATTAGTAGTTTTGTACCACTTTGTGCTAGTGTGAGGAAATATGAGTTAGCATTTCTTTCAAGCATCTTGTCCATGCATTTTTGCATCTTAGGTTCTTGGGAGTATTCTAATAGATTTTCCTCAGTGATTTCCTCATCCCTACCATTTTCTTCTATGATGTAAGTTTGAGACTCAAGAGGTTGGTTTTATTTTGCAAGTCCTTCTTGATGCCTAAGAAGTATTTCCACCTCATTAGGGGGTTGGTCTTGGTTTGCTTTGAACGTGGGTCCCTTTTAAGGAGTTGTAAGGTCACTTGGATTATACCCCCATGCATAAGTTTCCTCATTGTTAGTGTTTTTTTTTGTGCACTTGAGCTACTCTTGTTGGCTTCCATATTTTTTCTATGTTGAGATCGCGTAGTTGTCAAAAACAAGTGCCAAGACTTTTGTGAAAGTTGGTGATTCCTAACTATGGAATGAAATGCTGCTTTGTTTTTGGGATTTTCTATTTTAAAGGAATGGTTTTGTGTTTTTTGTATTTTTTATTGCCACATAGGAGGTGGTAATATAGACCTTTCGATCGCAAGATCTTTTCGTTCCTCTTTGTCTAAGATATTAGTTGTGTTTCTCCACTGAGTTGGTGTTTCCTTTTTCTCAAACACAAAATTTCTCAAACTATTGATAATATCTGATTGTTCACCTTTAATTTGTGTGATGTTTGGTTGTATAATAGGTGTTGTAAGACTTGGTTGTTGAACTAGAGTGGTAGTATGCCAAATGGTCGTAAAGTGAGTGATGTTGGCAAATGTTTTGGAAATGAAGCTAACTTTGGGATTCAAAATGTTGGAAACTTGGATTAATATTCCACTTCAAGATATGTTTTGGAGATCTACTTGAATGAGCCTTGAGGTGAAAGTAAATGTTGATATCTTAGAAATTGTGAGTGAAGTAATAATCCAAGTTGTTGTTTTGATTTTGAATCCTAAAACTAGGTTGGAGTGTTTGATTTTTTTGCAAATGCATGATGGACTAATGTAGATTATGATGTGTTTTGGGGGTATAACTATTTCATTCTCACAAGGTGAAATATGTAACCAATTTTAGATCAGTATCTGATTTGCATCAGAAAATAAGGCAAAATCGGTAATCTTAGAGCAATTTAGCGGTAATTTTTGTCAAAAGCGGTCAAATTTATGTCAATAATGACCAAGTCTAAAGGACAATTTCTGTAAAATTTATCAAAAGTGACCTCCATTTGTAGGTTTTTATGATTGGTGAATTATATAGGAAAAAGTGGTCATCTTCATCAAAAGCGGCCAAATTTAAGTCAACTGTGGCTAAGAAGAATGGATCAAGTGCAACAATATTAGGATCAACTATGGCAAGTTTATGTCAACTACGTTCTATTTTTCAAATTCGATAAGCCTTTGACAGTGACTATCATAACCCATAGAGAAAAAGTGGCCTATTTTTGGTCAATTGTGGCTATTTTTAGGTCAAAAATGGTAGAAACATGAGCAATAGCGACATCTATTCCAGTTTGTTTTCCAATTTCTATTTTGGCAACTATTTGGACAAGTTTGCAATTTTTAATGTCTTGTTTTGAGAAGTTTGGCAAGTGATACAATACAACACAACAATAAAAACTATTTGACTCTAAATGCCTATAGCTTAAGCAAGTTTCTTTCCACTAAAGCTCAAAGTTTGTGAAAGTCAAAATACTAAAGCCATAGTTCCTAATGTTGACTTTGTTCTTAATGTGACTTGAAATGTAAGCCTAAATATTTGGAAACCTTTAGGGATATTTGTTTAGGATATATTTTAAGGAGTGCAAATATAGGGCTCTTTTCAAAAGATATTCACACTAAGTCCAAAGTGTTTGAGATTTTATAACCAAGTTCAATGTTTATTTTGATGTGTTCATTTTAAATCAATCAAGGTGTTTGAAATCACAGTAACTGAGAATTTGGGCAAGTTCATGAAAACAATTTACAACCTAGAGATAGGCACACTCTTTTAGGTGGGCTTACCTCATGCCCCGAAGGGATGATTTTACATGCAACTTATGGAGAGTGTTTTAATCTCAACCATAAATCAGACTTGGTAAGTAACTTCTCATAAATAAATTTTGATGCACCACTTTCAAATAATGTTTTGGCAAAAAGGGTGGCCTTTACTACATTGGTTCTTAGTCATGCTCAGGGGATCCGACGCTTTGCTAGCATCCAACAAGCCACTTAAGGCTTTAACCAACTTACTTAAGGCTCTATATATATATTGGTACCTCCCCTTTCATGAATGGCATTGATGACAAAGTAATTGTTGATTAAGTCGTTTGGTGTTTAGCCTTGGCCATTTATATAGTGACCTAAGTGAAAAACCACTTTGAGTTGCCTTTGAGTTCTCCAATGCAGGACGTGTCTCAAAGGTAGGCCCTCTAAAGGTGATGCTTGAAATGAAACAAGTGCGAAACTCAAAATGCTTTTCACCACCCAAGATCACCAAAAGATGCGAGGGGAGAGGATATACACTTAGTTTTCCAAACACGAAAAATACAACATACAATTCATCACAATATTCTTTTTAAGCCCCTCGAGCGACACTATCCAAAAAAATGAATGAAGTGTGTACAAGATAGCAATTTGTTTTTATGTGCACCAAATTTGAGTGTTTTGGATTTCAAATAAGTAGATAGCAATATGCAAATCAAAATGTATTTGTCCAATTTTAAGCACCAATTCTTGAGTGTTTCTAACAACCTTGTCTTAATGGGGTCAACAAAATAAAATCATTCTTTTTGTCAACATAATGAAAGTGTTGGTCAAAAGGAAGCATTCCATTTTATGAGCACCAAAAATGAAGTGTTGTTCTAATCTATGAAAGCTTTTGAAAGTTCATTTTAGGACACCAAATTGAAATGTGCAAGTTGTGGGCTCAATTGTGAAGCACCAATTTAATTTTTTTTCCTAAACTAGAAAGCTTTTGAAAAGTTCATTTTAAAACTCCAAATTGAAAGTGTGCAAGTTGCGGGGTTCAATTGTTAAGCACCAATTTGAAATATTTTCTAAACTAGAAAGCTTTTGAAAATTTGGGCTTGGACAATTCACCTTCTTTGCAATAAAATCATTATTTGTTCTTGGATAAACACATGCCATGCTCCAACAAATCTTGCATAATCAATGTTAGCAACTTTTAAACACCCAAAACAATCACCTATTAGCATTAGAAATCAAAAAATTGGTTTGTAGATTTAAATCGTAAAGATACAAAAAAAAAGCGTAAATGTTAGTCAAAAGCGGCCCTATTACTTTTAGCAACTATGGTCATTATGATCAAAAGCAGCCCTGTTATGTGCAAGAGGGGTCCAAAATTTCAAAAGTGGCCTTCTTTCTGAAGCAAAAGCAGTTAGAAAAGTTAAAAGCGGTTGGGAAAAGAGCAACTGTTGTAGAAATGAAAGAGCGATCGCGTGAAACTCTTATAGTTTTTGCATGAAATTTTTTCAATTACATTTCAAAAAATGATAGATATGTGTTGGAACCTACAACTGCTCAATTAAAACTAATGAAAATGTTAGCGTCAAGGAACAAGGTCCCATCAGGCATGCCATAATGTGTAAGGAGGAAATCAGGAAGCATAAGGAAATCAATTGTAAATGAATCAAATTAGATTTAATTCAAACGAAAGATAGATTCCATACCCATTACTCATGAAATGAACAATTCAAGATTATTGAATTCAATGAAATTAAGCAATGCAATCAAAGAACAAACAAAGAATTCAATTAACTATATTGTTACCCATCTCATGTTGAAGGGTATTTACAAATGATGTTGGATTGCGTTGTATCAATGCGAAGCCTCCATTATGCGCTTGCAAAAGCTTCAATGTTTATGAATGGTGATCAAAGATGTGTAAAAGCTCTCAAGAAATCAATGATTATTTTAGCATTACTTCGTTGCACAAAAGATATCAATTCTTTGATCTTCTTTGAGGATGAAGAGGATTATTATATAGATTTTACATTTTGAGATGAACATGCAAGACTAAACAATGTTGAATCAAGATTAATGGTTTAAAGCTGTTGAGAAGAATTAGATTGCTAAGTTAGCTTCTGTGATCGAATCAATTAAGGATATTGATTGATCAATAAGAGGAAACAGATTTCCTAATAAGTGGAATTGAGGAAATCAGGTTGTGTCTTCAGTGGGATTGAAGAACAAATGGATTATTTAGGAAATAGATGGATCAGTTAGAAAATAGATGAATCGGTCAGCCAATCAGAGTGAGCAATCAGTGGTCATAAATTGTTCAATCATGAAAGTGGGTGAGGGTAATTAATTAATTGAATTAATTAATTAATCCTTTTTGAGTTTGAGTGTGCAAGTCGTGTTTGACTTTTACAAACAAAGTTGTATTTGTTTTGTTGACCTTTTTGGATGATATTTTGAATAATTAATTTAATTATTCAAGTTTAGGGGAAAGTGATTTAATTAAACTATTAAGTGGTAATAATTTAATTAATTTAGGGGAATAAGGTAAATTAGTGACATAATCAAATAATTGATGTTATTTAATTAATCAAGAGGAATAAAGGTAGACTAGGACTTTACTAAATAAATGAAATCTATTTAATTAGTCAAAAGTGACGAAAAAGTGAATTAATTAAATAAACACCCCATAGCTTTTGAAAGCCATAAAATTAAAGAAATAAAAAAAAATCACTCCTTTTATGATAAGGAAATGTCAGCTATTATGCACTCCTTTGCCAAGTTTAGGCAATATCTGGTTTGTGAAGGGTTTGTTGTCAAAACCAACCATACTAACCTAATATTTTTCATGAGCCAAAAAGATTTGAATGATAGAAAACATAAATGGGTTAGCAATTTTGTAGCCTACAACTTTGGTATTGAATAAATGAAAGGGAAAGAATAATGTTGTGGCTAATGTTTTGTCTCAAAGACCTCATCTATACTCTATGACGAACATCTTGACAGGTTGCATGAATTCAATACTTGTAGAATATGCCAAAGATGTAATGGAAAATAACATATGGGAAGGGAAATTACAAAAGTACCCTAAGCATGGAGAAAGGGTGAAAGATACGACTCGCAGTAAAGGACACCTAGATCCTTTTACTCAAAGACCTCATCTATACTCTATGACGAACATCTTGACAGGTTGCAAGAATTCAATGCTTGTAGAATATGCCAAAGATGTAATAGAAAATAACATATGGGAATGAAAATTATAAAAGTATGCTAAGCATGGAGAAAGGATGAAAGATATGAATTGTAGTAAAGGACACCTAGATCCTTTTACTCAAATGTAAAAATTGGCTTTGCACAAAGGAGCAAGATCTTGATTTTCACAACACTCCCATAATTCATCACAATGAAGGATGCAACATTTTCTATCATTCTGGATTTCAACAATAGTAATCTAGAGTTTACATTCACTTCCCAAGATTTTTGTGGTAATGAAATGAGGGAAAACTTATCTTAAATAACACCTGTCATGCCAATTTCCAACTCTTGGTTTTATTATTGAGATACTAAAAAATTTAAGTGCACAAGATAGAGGAAGATTGGATAATAATTTATCCTCATACTTTGGAGGCTAGTATTAACCTTATTGGTATTCAAGTTGGGGCAAGTATACTAACATATACTCTCTAGGGACATAGAGTTAGACATAACCAAGATAATCATCATTAGGTGTAGACTTTTCAATTCCTAATTATATCAAAGTATCACAACAAATGCTAATTACATCACAAGAAGGAGCAATGTCTAAGAATTACAAATCTACAAGGTTAATTTGGGATTTTGGTAACTTTATGAGCATCTTAGCTTGTGATTGCTTGAGGACAAGGAATTTTGGAAGGGTGGACTACCATGCGCTTGCCATAATGAATCGCCACCATACAGATAAATAGGGATCACAACCTAGTAATAATCACAACCCCATTCTAGATGGTTGATCAAGGAAGGAAGGGAATTAGCATCAAACAAAAATAAATCAATAAGTCTAAAGGTAGCGCTCCTTCTTGAAAAGGATAGATAAATAAATAATAATAAATCAAGAATGGCAACACTCCATCTTGGAAAGGTCATGACTCTTGGCAAGGATATGATTGGTGAAAAGGTGTAACTTTCCCCCTCAAGTGGAAGACATAAAGGAGATGGCACTTTATTTGGAGAAGACAAAAAGGGAATGCAATTGAAAAAAAGGAAAAAAAAGAAATATAAGATATCCATTGGAAATAAATATTGTTTTCAACAAGAATATTATTGGGAAGTAAGTTTTAGAGTATAAATTAAGAATAGTTATATTTATATATAATTGCATAATGCTATTTTATTACCAATTAATATAGTAGATTCCTTTAGTAATCTATTTTGAATTTATAAAAGTGTTTTGAAAATAAGCTAGAGGCCAATCAACCTTTTGAGTTCATGAGAGGTGAAGTACCGACCTTTCCTTCATCAAAAACACCACCATGAGATGCAAACTCGTGGGCCAAGAGGCGTATGAGTGCTCCTGGGCTTGTTGAGGAAGACAATCTTCATGCATTTTATCAAGCACGCCACCCCAAGATGGATGGAATGGAGCTCCTTCCATGCTCATGGTTTGGGAGGTGAATGAGTGCTCCTGGGTTTGATTAAGGAGGATGGTGCACCTCCAAGGTGAACTGAGGGATGGAGTGGACATGAGATACTGCCATGTTCATGGGGTGGGAGGTGGATGAGTGCTCCTAGGATTGAGGGTGTTCTCAAATATGCCACCTCGAGATGGATGGATGAGGATCCACCCATGCTCTTGCAATACAAGAACAACCATCCTTGAGATTGAGGTTTGCAAACATTTCAAGTGAATTTCTAATATGATTGGCTATAGGAATATATGCCTTGGAATAATCATGGGTCAATGAGTTTGACTCATAAAACTACACAGTTGAATCCTGATAGCAATATCATAATTTGACTTGTTGTGGAAAAACACCTCCTACTTATCATTAATGATGTTAAGATGCCTTTGAATTCTGAACTATAGACCGTCTAAATATTATAATGTTTTAGCTATGATGAATTGCTCTCAATATTATAAGATTTTATGTATTAATTTGAATATAACCATAAAGTTGATACTTATTATTACTAATATCAAATTTTAGTGATTATTATTATTTTAAAGGCCTAAAATTAAGAATTTCCAAAAAAGAAACATTACATAATAAAAAGTTGAAGCTATAAAAGAAGGTTCAAAACCTCAAATATAAAGATCAAATATGTAATTATGAGATTAACCAAAGATAAACAATAATAAATTTTTAAATCTAAAGGACTTCCCTAATACAAGTATGTGTAAAGTATCCAAAATAAAATATGCGACAAACATTTCTTTCATCAAATCTTAAAAAGAGAAGAACCCTAACCTTCTTTATCAACTTTAAAAAATATATGTTTATTAAATATTTCTTTATTATTAGATATTTAGCTTAGATATTTATATGGGGACGTTTTTTTTCTGAACTTACTAACAATTCCGTGAAAAGTTATTTACTTGACCATCTCCCATAAAGTACCCACTTTGTGCGCATACATTGTCTGGAACAAATTAAGCAAGAAGCATAATAGTTCTTAAAAGGAAAAGGAAAAGGAAAAGTGAAAGTGAAAGTGATATCCCTTAGCCTTATTCGACATTTAATTTTTTCATTCCTCCCTGACAAATTCTCTTTTTTATTTCAGGACTTTGGAATTCTTCCAAAATGTATAAAGGAAATAACGAAATGCTTGTTAACTGATGTCGTGGAATGCCATCTCTTCAACCGGTGGTTGTCTAAATTAAAAAAAACAAAACGTTCCACTTCAGATCCCTTTACCTCCTTTTTAAATTTTCATTTTATCGATTCTTTGATCCTTACTTCCATAGAACGCCTGAATTTAACATTCTATTTAATGCTCAAAATTATCCAACTTTGGTATTCTAAGTGATGGCAATGGGAGGGATGAAATTTGCATTGTGCTTGGCCTTAACTCTGTTATTTGCAGTCGCCGAAGGTGAGCAATTCGACGTTCGCCAACATCTCGGCACAAGTTCCAGGTATTTTATCCGTCCTCCAATTGTTTTAATGTTTCTTTTTATTTGTTTTTGAAATTTTATCCAGTATAATGGGTTTGATTGAACAAATTAATTTCCACAAGTTTATATAAAGATTAATAGTTGTTGCCAACAGGTTGGTTAAGGAAAATAGAGGAAAACATTAATAAAATTATTGACATTTGGAACTCCATTCTGCAATCCAAAATTTCCAACGCAGGTTTTGAAAATGAAAAACAGTTTATTCAAGTACTTATCAGAGGCTTTGTTAACAGAATACAGAGTAGAATGGAAGTAAATGAAGAACACATTAAGTAACACGTGAAATTGGGAGCCCTCCTCAAGGTGTATAGTGAAAGCTATTTATATTGAAGGGAACTAAAGCATATTACAGCTAATTCTAGTTTCTAATTTTATGGTTTATTTGCTGAGTACAACAGACTTATTGAAATGATAGTTAGGGTTTCGACTTCTTTTCGAATTTTCCAGTTGTTGGTCAGGTTGTCAATCCTGATCTGGTCTGGTGTGGACACTTTATGAATTGCAATTACAAATCAGTATGTTTTTGTTGTTTTTTCCTTTTTATCCATTTTGGGCTACTGAGTTTCAGTTGTGAACTGCTAACCCATGCACATTGACGTCCCAAAAGTTTAATATTGGCATACACACTGTGGGTTCCAGCTTCATCCTGGCTGCAAATTTGTTCCTCGATGCAATATGACCCTATGAGAATTTAGAGGTCGGATGTTGCATTAGGTGAAAATATTTGCAATATAACAGTTTTGAATCTCGAGATTTTAGTGAAAATCTTCTTACTGATATGATTTACTTACATTTTGGTGGAAGCGAGTTGAGATGGTCTGCTCAATCAATTTGTTTGTTGTTTCATTTATGTCTGGGAGATTCCACTCTCCAAAGGAATGTTACTTTAAATGTTTTGAAGTCCCTCTAAATATTTGTCTAATTTCTTTAATTTCTCGTTGGGAACATGGGCAATAGTAGTCTCAACATCCATAAAGCTATTTGTAAAGTTGTCATGGGTATTATAGGATTAAGAATGGACTAAAAAATGGGTTGGGTATTGACAAGACCTAGGATTAAGAATGGAGTCAAAAATGGGTTGGGTATTGACAAGACCCAACCCATTTTTGACTCCATTCTTAATCCTAGGTCTTGTCAATACCCAACCCATTTTTGACTCCATTCTTAATCCTAGGTCTTGTCAATACCCAACCCATTTTTTACTCCATTCTTAATCCTATAATACCCATGACAACTTTACAAATAGCTTTATTGATGTTGAGACTACTATTGCCCATGTTAAACTCCAATGAGTTAAACAGTTTTTGTGAGAATGATGGGATAAAGAGGCATTTGTCTTCCCCTAGGACTCCTCATAATAATTTTTCTATGTCTAAGTTGATTTTTAGTGCCCAAATGGCTATTTCCATACATGTAGTCATAGTTGGAAAACTTGACTTGGCAAAAAACTCACCAAGCCCAAAATTAACGAGTCAACAAAAACTCAGAGAAAACTCGGCAACTTTTTCAATTTTTTTTTGCATTTTTCAAATTTTTTATATATTTGGTGAGTAAAGACTCCTGAGTTTTGGCAAAAACTCGCCAAAAACTCGGAAAAACTCAGCGAGTTTTTTGAAAAGACTCGGCAGGAAGACTCGGCAAGTTAACATCGAAAAAACTCGGCTAGAGGAAAAACTAGTGAGTTTTTTACGACTCAGCGAGTCTTCCATCATTGCATGTAGTCACCTTTTTCATTTTGGCATCGAATCCTATATTTTCATAGCCTTGTTTAACTACCACCACCATTAGTACTACTATCTCAATCATACCATGGATCTCAAGTCAAAAAATAACTCATACAAAATGTGTGTAGTTTGCAACAACAATTTTCTTCACTTTCTACTAGCTCACAACACTCACTACTACTTGTTGATGGTCCAATTGACACAATGCAACATAGATAAAATAAAATATCGGAGTTTCCTGGTGTGGAAGACTGTCCTTGAAATGGTCCAGAAATTTCCCACTTTTAAAAATATTCTGAGGGTGTTGATAGTTTCTGTATATTGCAAGAAACTTCCAAGCAGTTAGTCTGTACATTCTTTTCGTTTTAGTAGATGGTTTAAAACGAGAGCAAAAGAGTTCCAGGCAGTTCTTCTGTACATTCTTTTCGTTTAAGTAGATGGTTTAAAATGAAAGCAAAAGACTTAAAATTTAAAAACCTAAAAGGGAAAAAACTACCATAATTTAAAAAAAAACAGAAGAAAACAGAAAAGAAAAAGAAACTTTATAACAGGTCTATATATAAATTAGCTTACAACTACTTAAGCTGGAGGAATATAGAAAAGTAATTATCATGGTGCTGATTGGATATAGAAATGAGTTGCATCATAACAAAAATATGCTAAAATGGCCACCTTGCAGAGGCCATTGCAGCTGTTAAATCACGACTACAAGCCAAAAATGGTTATCCCATATGCACGACACATTCTGCTCTGTAAAATACAAAACATGGTTTGTTTGCCATGCATTTTGCTTCATGTGAAACTATCTTTTCAAAAACAGGATGTATTTATTAATTTGAGACAATTTAGTTGAAATGTCCAATTATCTGTTTGACAACAATATTATTGAAAATTTTAATTGAAACATCAATTTGAGCATCACCTCAAAACTGGCTCAGCTGGTAAGGTGATCAAGCCTTCATCATCTAGGCACTTCCTCAGCTTTGATAAAGATATAGACTAGTCTCACTGGGGCATGACCTCAATTAGATAACAATCTTAGTACACGGTCACTGATTTGAACTTTGTGAATCTACAAGATCATGTGTGGGCTCATTGTCAACTGGAAAGCAAGCCTAGTTCCAGTTTTATCACAAACTTTGTAAAGATATAGTTATTTATGATGCTGTCATGGGTTAAAATTTTATGGAAATAATTCATATTTAGATTTTCATACTAGAAATGGAACAGAATTAAGTTTTAGATTTTTGGTGACAGAAAATATACTAGCAGTGTAGAGGTTATGAATGATAGATGAATTTATACTTGATTTCATATTTTTAATACCCTGGTTAGATACCTATAAACCTTGTGATCTGAAAGATGCTTTGCTTTCTTGATTCCTTGTCTAATTTAGTGGTCTTAAAATCTCTGGTTGTGAAAGGTTATATCCTAGATACTAGACTAGTTTGTTCTCATTTAATGATGGCCCAACCTGTGGAGATCAATTATCATTTTATCATTTATATTTGTGAAACCATTGCCTTATAGCAGATCGGCTGGCTTTGCTTACACATAACTTTTATTCCTGGTAAAGCTGTTGTTCTCATTTAATGATGAGCCAATCTATGGAAATCGATTATCATTTTATCATTTATATTTGTGAAACCATTCTCTTATATCAGGGTTGCTGGCTGTGCATACACATAACTTTTATTGGTTGGTTTAGTTTTCCTTCAAAGCTGGCTATGTTGGTAAAATTTCTTAGCTTTGTTGAACCAAGTCTTTTGCTCTTGGTACTTGCTATCAGTGATAATCAAATCCAGTTCCACAAATGATAAAGCATCATATCCATAGAAAGCTTTGAAAGGGTCATACCAATGGACATATGATGTGTAGTATTATAGCAGTGCTCTCTATGATAGAGCCATTTGGTACATGCCTTTTGTTGTCCTGCTACATAGTTTCTCAAATAACCCTCAACCAAGTCTTTTGCTCTTGGCACTCTGTTGTCAGTTATAATCAAAATTACAAAAAATAAAGCATCATATCTATACAAAGCTATGAAAAGAGTTATAGCAGTGTTCTCCAAGATGGAGCTCTTTGGTCCATGCTTTGTGCTGTCCTGCTGCATAGTTTCTCAAATAATCCTCAATCCATTTGTTAATGATTTTTGTTTTCCCATTTGTTTGAGAGTGATAACTTGTGCTAGGACTCGATTTTGTACTAGCTAACTGGAAGAGCTCCTACCAAAATAAAAAAAGCAGCATGCTGTCCCTATCGCTCACTATGTTTTTAGGCAACCCATGGAGTAAAAATATCTCTTTGAAAAACAACTCAGCAACTTGCAATGCCTTACACTCTAAAGATATAGCAAATAAATGGGCATATTTAGTGAGTCTGTCAACTACAACAAAAATATGATCCTTATCTTGTGCTCATGGAAGACCAATGATGAAATCCATAGAGATAATCTCTCATTTTTGTTTTGGTTGTTGGTGCTTAGAGTTGTATGTTCCCAAATCCCTAAAGCTAGACCTTTACTTGAGTGCCAAGAGTATCAAACTCAAGGCAAAGATCTCAAATTTATGATAAGGCAGGGCAACTATGGACCAATTTACTAAGGTGGGTAAAACCTTCAACTTTATGCTTTGCTAGGCCAAGGGGAGCTTCCATGAGGTGCTATGTTAGGTACAACTATAAGGAATGGAGATAAGCCTTGACACAAACCATACCCAGCGCATAATACACTTATATTTGTTTGTCACCAAGTGCTTGTATGCTAGTTTGATGCTACAAGGTCTTGCATCTTCATTATGTAGATAAACAAGCATGTAGACTATGTGAAATGAGGCTTTAATAACCCCTAATAATCTTTTCCGCATCTATACATGGAAGTGAACGAAACAAAAACAACACAATGTGAAATGAGGTTTAATTTTTAGTTGTTCTCAATGTGTTGGTGTGATGGGAGGTTGAGTGCATGGTAGACGGGTACCTTATATTCAATAGAGCAACAAAGTCTTAAGTTTCACACAAACCAACAGATGCTATGATTGAAATCCACTTTGTGACACCTTAATGAAGATATCATTGAAGACTATACTTTCCAATTTCACACATAAGCTAGGCTCTATGCATGCAAGTAAGCAAATGAATGGAATTACAAAATACCAAAATGAAAATGACTTAGTAATCCATGAAGAAATCCATATATTCTTTATGTCAATCTAAAAAGATACCTTGCAAAATCTTTACAATTATTTTACAGTTGTTTAGATGACAAACTAATTAGAGTTAACACTCAAATCACTAAAATGTGATTAGGAAGACCTACAAAATCTTCAAAAATACACACAATACTCATGCAGACATTCACAAGATATTGGAAGGAAATCCTTAGCAATTTGGAGACTTCTTTTCTTTGTTCTCGCTTTGCAATCTTTCTTCCATCCTTTACAAATGAAAATTTGGAAATAATGTCATTCAACACCAATGAGCAACCTTGGGAAAAGAATTATGGCTACTTAAAACTGCAAAGGTCGCCCATGCCTTTGACATCACTAACCATGTGTTTGTGTATTGAATTGACCCACAGAAAGGTCCATAGGTACTAGGAGGCATGTAGAAGACATCTTCCATTTTATCGCATCCTTACAAGTCATTAATGGAGCTTTGGAACTTGTAGGGAAGTAGATAACTCTCATCTTAGTTGTGCGAAAATTTGATGAAGCGTACATCATCATTTTGGAGTGTAGTGCATGGTTAAACCTTCAAAATCCACAAGATGAATGATCATGATTTGGCATGAAGATTCTTGGAAGCTGAAACTCACCTACCTAATTAATGGTGGCATGGCTGCCCTCATCCACCATTGCTGGATTTGCATTAAAATTTGTGCCCCCAGGATAAAGAATGGTTTTTGGGAAGGAAAGACATGATTGGTAGTTGTAGGGTCAAATTTGGTCATTAATGGTGTTTTGGGAAGTGTAATGAAATAACTTGCACAAAAGATGAATATAATACGAAGTATTTTGCAAGTACTTGATAATAATTGAGAATTACAAGCCACTTCGAGGGGGAAAACCTCCATATATCCCCAAGAAGAACACAATTCACAATCTAATATCAAATAAGACTCACTACCTCCTATATGTACCCTACTTATTCCTAGGATATCACCCAAGACTACTTAGACAACAATATATATTCCCTAGGCTGACCTAATTAACTAAATAAAAATATAATAATGATAATATGACTTGATTAAGAGTTAAGGTAGCCACAAGCCAACTACTCATAACCCTATGAACTCTCTAGGATTAAGGGTGTAGTATGTCCCCTGTCTTCAGAGAAGCATTGTCCTCAATGCTAATCAAGTGTGGATGCTTCTAGATGTACTCTTCAACTTCCCATGTGATATTTTCAATTGGAAAATTCTTCCATTGAATGAGATACTTGGCGAGTGTCCTAGTCATTAGCTTCTTTGTGCATGTTTGAAGAATTAACTTTGGCTCCAATATGATTCTTCCTTCATCTAGCTTTGTTAATATTGTTTGTGTAGGGACATTATGCCCCAATCAGTTTCTTTCAACAAGAAACATGAAAAATTGGATGTATCATAGTTGTTGGAGGTAGCTTAAGCTTGTAGGCAACACCACCTATTTTTTGCATAATCTGGTATGGACCATAATATTTTGGTGACAACTTGTTGTTCTTTGTTTGTTGCTTTAGGAGCATTTGCTTATAAGGCTATAATCTCAAGAAAGCTCAGCCCCCAACTTCAAAACTCCTTTCACCGTGGTGTTGGTTAGCTTGATGTTTCATTCTATTTTGTGCCATGGCCAAATTCTCTTTGAGTCTTGAAAGTACCTGTTATTGATGAAGCATGTGATCCTCCATAGCCTAAACTTTTGGTGTCACTCTCAAAGATGATGTGATGGATGGAGGATGGCATCCACATAGTGCCATAAATGGAGACATTTTTGATGAACTATGGAAGGAAGTGTTATACCACCATTCTGTTGGTAGCCAATCTACCCATTGAGATTGCTTATCTGAAGTGAAACAACATAAATATCCTTCCAAGCACTTATTGCATGCAAACCTTAGTTTGCCCATCGGATTGAGGAAGGTATGAAGATCTACGAGCCAATTGAGCATCCAAACAAGAGAATAAATCTATCCAAAAGTTACTAGTAAAAATAGGATCACGATCATTGACAATAACATTGGGATTACCATGTATCTTTTGAATTTTCTCCATAAATGCTTTTGCCATTGTGCTTGTTGTAAAAAGACAAGATAATGCAATAAAGTGGGCATATTTGGTGAGGTGATCTATTATTGCCATGATGACACTCTTATCTTTAGATCTTGGAAGGCCAATGATGAAATCCATGGAGACCTCTTCAAAACGCTGGCTAGGAATAACTAAGGGCTGTAAAAGACCAGGTATCTTAATTATCTCCCCTTTATTTCTTTGACAAACCAAACATTCTGCGAAATGCTTCCCTTAAAAGATGATATGATTCCTTTTCATAAGTACAACGGTCACCAAAAGTATTAATAAGTTTGTTGGTTGGAAATTTTGTATTCTTGTGAAAGCGTACAAAATGGTGATTTCAACCACAGCACGTGAGTTTGAACTCTCCTAATTAAGGGAAGGCTCCCCCTTTTAACAAAATAAAATTGATATGGGTAGGACAGCAATCGTTCCTCTTGTTTCAGGAAAGATTATGTTCTTCTCTCTTCACAGAAAAGAAACAGTAAATGTTACTAAAACTTATTACAACAGTTGTGCAGTGAAATAAAGAGAAAGGAAATAAAGTTTCCTGAAAGCACAAAGACTTCCGTTATTTCCTCCGGGACGGGAAAACAATTCGATAAGCACAAAGTCTTGAAGAATGAAATCCTATCAACCTTTTTCAGAACGATTACTTTATGAAAATATACAACATAAAACAGCTCAAAGACTGTAATTATGAAGTATCTATTTACTATCCTAGATGAGAAATACTATGAGCACAAAGACTTATAATTCTTCTCTATTTCTAACACTAACTATGAATTCAATTCTCACATTTACAGCTCAAAGTCTGCAGATATTTAAATCGAATCTCTCTTCAGCAATCTTCAACAATTTTCAAGTAATCACAAAATAATAATGATCCAAAATGACATAAGAACATTTAGGATGCAAAACAAGAATTCAGCTCAAAGTCTGAAATTCCAGCTTCTTGATATCACTTGAAAATTCACAATATTCCACTATAAAGCTCAAAGACTTTATGAGTACAAAATTCTGCAGAGTTTTCTTGCTTGCTAAAAAGATAAAAGATTACAATAGACCCCTCAAGTATTTATAGGAGGAAGGTCTGGAGAAAAAGGTGGGAGGATCTCAACAAACTTGAGAAAATCTCTCAACCGATAACTAATTGCGATTGACTTATTCAAAATTACAATCCAAATTGTGATTTGTCTTGTAAGATTTTTCATGTAATTACATTTTCGAAAATTGCAAGGAAAGAACACTTGCAATTGCAAAATTTGTTTTTACATATATATTGTCGAAAGTAAAATTACATAAAACAATCTAAAATTTAATCTGCTTCATTCCTATCTTTGAAAGATAAGAATTTGCTGATGATGATCTTCAACTCATTTGGATCAGGACCCAACGTGTTCTTAGCCACTGCAACGGTCTTCAAAATCACATCAAAGTATCTGATAGTCGCCAATCTATGCTCTTCATAAGAAGTTTGCATTTTCTCAAGGATTATCTAATGATTGATAAGCTTTTGAATCGAATCTATAGAAAATTGCTCTGATTCCATTTGTTGACGAAGATTGGTTGCCATATCTGAAGTAACTGAATCAGCTTCAAATAATTCATTTTCTTGATTCAAAACCGTACATGAGATCTTCTCAAAACTTGAAAGAATATCCTGCTGAACTTCATCATTCATTTCTAAAGTGGCCTGGATATCTTTGATAAGATCTCGAATGACTAATGATCTATTTGTCATACCTCAAATTCTATGTACTTTTCTCTGTTTGGCAAGATTGAATTGCTACATAGAATTTGTAACTTAACTTGATCTATCTCATGCCAGATTTTTAAATCTTTCTCAAGTGATTCCAAAGTTTGTTTGAAGGCTTCCAAAGTCTGATTCAGCTTTATCTTTGCTATTCTGACATTCTTGAAAACTTGCAACGTCTTCTCAATCATTGGAATGCTTTGCTCAATTAGCTGAGTTATCCATGATTCAATTGCCTTGGCCTTTTGTGCAATTCTTTCTAATTGTCTAACTGATTCATTTGGAGGAGCTGTAGATAGAGAATCAACTGCCTCTGATGATCCTGTAATCCTTTGAATGACTGAAACCAGCTGAGCATTGTCTTCTTTGAGCTTTTCCTTTTTAGCTAAGAGTTCATTATAGCTTTGTGTCAGAATTGTCACTGAACTCTGAGCATCCTGCATCATATTGGCATGAGTCTGCTTACCCAATTCCACCCTTGTGAACCTATAATCAGATACCTGCATTTCTTCATGTGGTTTATCAACTAAGGGCTCTGCAATTTCAGCATATTTCATTCTGTTGCTGTCAACAAAAACCTGTGAGACTGTTTTGGCTTTCTTTGCAATTACTGGTTTTGATTTCTTCAATTTTCGGAAATCAAAAATATCAGGAGATACTGCCTGTTTCTTTCTCTTAGGAGCAATTGAATTCAACCATGGAGGAAGATCCAAAGTTGTCACATCTGAAATGGCAACTGCAGTCTCTGTAGAAACGGGCTCAGTTTGTGATACAACAGAAATTCTCGGAGGTGCCTCGGTTTGTACAGCAACTATGTTTTGTGCAGAAGACAAATTACAACTAGGATTGGCCATGAAACAATCAAAACTTGTTACAGATGTATCAATTTCTGGAAGAGTTGTTTCTGACATGGCTGAAAAGATTGGATTTATGTCAAAAATACTCTTGAAGTTACTAGGCAAGTTCATCATGGGAGTATCTGTTACAGATGAAGACTGATGACAAGTCTCTTGTGGTGGAATAGAAGGAACAAAAACGGTGGAAAAGGAATCAACATCACTGTCGATAGGGGACATAGGAGATATGGCTGATTCTGGAATTGGAGCTTCAACGTGAGGAGTTATCTCACTTAGAATGGTAGAGGTCTCAAGAACCTCGCCTTCTTCTTGCTGATCTAATACCTGAATCTGCATTTCGTTGACTTCCTTACCCTTTAGTGTTTCCCTATCCAATGGTTGTTCTGGAGCTCTGCTTACTTTCAGCTTGATTCTGGTACTTGAAGAGGAAGCTCCTTCTTTTGATTGTTCCCTGATTTCTGATTTCAATCCTCTAGGACCAGCTGGGTCATCTTCAGCTCTAACTTTGATTTTGATAGTCTTGACACCTATGCTTTTGAGCCAAGAGTTGGTGTTCGCCAAGACTGATTGAAATCTATCAAAGATAGAGACGGATTCCTTTTGAGACCATTGAATTGCAGGAATGGGAGCATTAGCAACTCCTTGTTCTTCGTACTCAGGATCCAAAATCTGCTTATCATCAATTACTCCTTCTGGAATTAAAGTCAGATTCAGGTCAATAATTTGCTCCAAAGTTAGCCTGCAATAATCCATTTTGTATATATCCTTCTCTGTACGGAGGTCTGCCCAAATGTCCTCAATGCGGTGAACATGAGTGAAGGAGGCTCTTTTTATTTTATCCTTCATCCTTCTGTAATCAAAATCCACTCTAGCTTGGAATCTCTTCAATGTTATCTCCTGAAGTTCAGTTTCCATTGCTTTGGCTCTTGAAGAGGTTGTCAAAGAATACCTGCCGATTACCAATGGATTATGTGAAGAAATACCAATTCCAGACTTGTGTTGTGAAGCTTGACGTGAATGAACTGCCATTAACTGCCTTCCCAGCTCCATCAGAATGATCTTATCAGTCGGATATCTTGGGAGCATATAAGGTTGGTCTTCAAAGCAGCCAACTCTCATATAGGTGAAGGTAGGAAATTGAAGAAACAAGCAGCCATATTGATTTACCTTATTCCAAGCTGCGTCAGATACCCTGTTATTTACCAACTCTTTGCCAAACAAACACATAAAATAACCAAAGAAGGCATCTTGAACCCTTCTATAATGCGCTCGACTTGGAATAAAAGTCAGCTGGTCATAATATTTCCATATAGGCACCAAGGATCTGTCACCTTCAGGAGATAAGCCTGGAAAATGTCTCAAGGAAGCTGCTATATAAACCAAGTATGAATTCATATAGAAGGTAAGAGTGGTAGGAACCTGTGCAAGTTGTTCACACAAACAGTCACTGATTATTTCTCCCCAGAAAATTGGATGATGTGCTTTTCTAATAACAACCATGAACTTATACATCTAGTTTTCAAACACATTAGAAACTTTCAACCCTGCAATTCTACTCAGAAGAGTGATCATATCGTTAATTTCTTCTATAAAATCAGACCGGTACAACTTGGGCATACGGGTCACACAAGGTCGTGATTTAAGAAGCCATTTAGAGTTGATATGTTTAATACAATCACTCTTTTTCTGCTCAAAATGTCTGTGAGCACTCTTCAATGAAATCTCTGAATAAGTAGTTGCATCAGGTACTCTGAAAACTCTATTGATTGTTTCGGCATCAAGTCTGATAACTACGTTGCCATCATCATCCTTGATTGTTCTGGATTGTCTATCAAAGCGCGCTGCACATGCAAGGACGAATTCTGGTTCAAGGGCAGCAACAGGAAAAGAAGCCACCAGATGAATATGACTTCTCAGCAACTTTTGCATATCAGAAGACGTAGATTTCTCAGCTCTTTCAAGAAATTCAGACATATCAACATGCCCTATTTCTGTATCTTTGATCTCATCGATATTTGAAACGACGTGAGATGGAGAAATCTCATTCTGATATTTGTCGAATTTATACTTCATCTTTTTGCCTGCTGGAGAAGTTGGTTCATCCGTCATTGAACAGGAATCTGCAAGACTGCGGTGAAAACCCCATAAGGTCAGAACATCATCAGCATCAACGTGAGTGGGCATGGCGGAACTCAAACCCTAGAACAATGAAATGGACTTTGGAAGAAAGATGGAAGGCAAATGAAGATGATTTGGGAATTAAAATGGAATGGTGGCAGTCAAAAACAGCATGTCTCTCTGAAACAGCAAGACAAAAGAGATCTTTTAGCTTGGATTTGGAATTTCGTCCAAAAAGGTCAACTTTTGTGCTTTTTAAGGCAATTCGGGTTTTCGAATGACTTCAACAATTTCGGGACTTTTTGATGCTTTAGCAATTTCTACTTTTTTGCAATTTCGGGATTTTTAAGAGCTTTGACAATTTTCACAAAGGCAATCGGGATTTTTCAGAAGTTTAACAATTTTTCAACTTTGCAATTTTGAAAATTGTTATTTCAATTACAAATCCCGAAAATGTATTTTTGAGCTAAAAACCCGAAATGAGAGACAAAGTGAATTATTTATTCTGGAAAATGATAATGGATGTTTGAAGTGGCAAAATGAAGTGAAAGGAATGAGCATAGTATATGAAAGTTTATTGCTGGAAATGGATGGTGAAATAGAAAAAATGCGTTTTCATCATATGAAGCATTTTTTAAATGGAAAAATGCATTATGTATGAAGTATGGAGGTATATGAATGGAGATGGTGAATGAGATGGAATATATGGAGTATGTGTGAGGCGGATGAAGTGTATATGAGAAAAATGAAAGACATATTGAGAATAAGGAAATGCGTTTTTGAATGAAGGCGAATGGAGGCAAAGGAAAACGTGTATTAGATAATGATAAAAACGCGTTTTCAAATGAAGGCAAGCTGAGACAAAGAAAAACGCATAACATAAAGATAACCAATGAAGTAAAACGCGTTTTTGAAACTAACAGAAATATTAACAAATATATAAAATCGACCATGGCAAAAACAGAAGAAAAACGCGTAAAGAATAAAAACGCGTTTTTGAATGACATTGGAATCTAAAACAAATATATATATATATGACAATGACGTTTTTAAATCTAAAACAAAAAGCATATAAATGAAAAAGACGTGAAAGATAACTGAAAAACGCATAACATACCTGGAGTGAGTTGTATATGCGAAAATACAGAGACAAAACCCTAGGCGCGTTGAAAAAAGACAGTAACTTGGCTATTTACTGGTAAAAGTCCGAATTTCAGGCATTAAGGTCGACAAAATCTCCATGAAATGGGGAAGTAAATGCGAAGAAGAATTCAACCAGCTCGAATTTGAGAAAAATCGGACTTTTCAGAAGCTTTTGCAATGCAAAATGTCATCAAAAACATGAATCGGGCCTTTTTTGAGGCTTTACATGCTTTTTTTAACAAAATCGGGTTTTTGAAGCCAAATAACAATTTCACTTTAAGCAAATTCGCACTTTTTAGATGACTTGACAATTTTCATTTTAACAAAAATGAATACTTATGAAAAATTCAAACTTTTCAAGTCACTTAAGCAAAATCGGGTTTTTAAATCATTTTAGCAATTTTGCCTTTGAGTTCAAATTTCCCTATTTGCTGAGTTGCTCTGGAAACCCGAAATTGATGAAAAAGACACCAAAAACAACTCAGAAATTGACGAAAACGGAAACGTAAGGGGGAAAATGAGTAGCCCAAAGGTTAATCAACCTAAAACAGAGATTTGCCACTCTTTGCACCTCGTAATACGTGCCTTAGAGAAGAAAAATCTCAAGTTTTAAGAAAATTTTGATTGGTTACCTAAATTTTGAAACGAGTTAAAAATTTAGGATAACAAAGTTAAACCATAAAGTGAATCAACCTTTATTCATAATATTTAAACCTTTGAGAATGTACATAAATTTTCAAGAGGGCATGGCCACTGTTAATGAATTAAAAACACAACAAATGATAGTATGGCTTTATTAGAAATGGTACAGCCACAATAAATAAAGATTTTCCAATGAAAATATAATATTTTATAACCACTTTGAACTGAAATATATTAAAATAAAATCTCAATACTCACTATAAATCCCATCCACAAATTGAAATTGGAATACTGCAATCTTTGAGCAAAAATGTGACTCTTGACTAGAATCATCTCAATTGGAAATCGAGAGAGTTTTCGTCCTCCAGATTTCTACATCAAAGGTTTTCATCATAGAGGCAGAGATGAACAAAATGCTCAAGCTTTGAAATAACAATAACAATGGATACTTTTTTTCTCTTCCAAATTCATCTTTTATATTCACCCCTTTTAATTTCAATTTATTTTTCCCTCCTAAGATCATCTCCAAAGGTGATAAATACAATTATAATAAAATATTTCATTAGATCCACATCAGTAAAGTAATACTAATATTTAAGTTGTCGCTTTTTATAAAATTATAAACTAAAGTCATTGGACGACTTAAAATTTTATTATTAATTATTTCCTAATTTTAATCCTTAGCCTATAGGAAATAACAAATGGGCTATAGGTTTCCCAAATAAATTAATCTTCAATTAGGGACATGACAACCTATCTTTTCCAGAATTGCTTGTCCTCAAGCAATTTCAAGTTTGAATGCTCAAGAATCTCTGCACCCTCCCATGTTGCATCTTTAGTTGAGACATTTATCTAGTGCACTAAATATTCTGATATGGTTTCATTCCTTAATTTTTTTTTCTCTATGTCCAATGATAGCTTTTGGAACCAAAATCAACTTTCCCTCATCATCCAAGGGAGGCAACTTGTTGAAGGTATGACATGTTGTCCCAATGCCCTTTTGAGAATCAAAACATGAAACACCTTGTGGATCCTACTATTTTTTGGTATTTCTAGTTCATCAAAGTAAGTTGCAAAACTGTCTCCCTCTTGCTTTTGTTGTTCCTCTCTTTCAAGTTTTACTTCTCTTTGCAAAAACTTAGGCTAGAAAGGCTTAGTTGTAGAATCAACAACTATTCTGTTATTTGTAGTAATGGTAGCAATTCCTTCACCTCTAGGGGTTTGGGAAAGTCTGGAGTATTTAAATTCTGCATTGTTTGTAACAACTGAGCCATAAGGTTTGTCATCTATTGTTGTCCTTGAATAATACTGATAATAGCAATTATACTGAAATCAGTTTTTTCCTCATTTGCTAGAATCTTTTTACTTTTATCACCCATTTGTATTTCTTCAATTCTTTGCCATGTTCTTGCAATTTTCTTTGTTCCCGCTGATAAAATCTAATTTCTCTGCCAGTAGGCTGCATTAACATCTATTAATTGTACCTTGCAGGTTGACTAGATCATGTTTTGATACCACTGTAATGACCCTCTCCTATATTTTTACAAATTCTTTTTCATTTTTTGTAATTTTTATAATATTGAAATAGCAACAAACACCAAATAACAACATACAAATCTGATGACTAAACTGAAATAGACTGAAAACCCACAAATAATGGAAGTGAAACATATATACATACATGTATGTGTATATATATATATACACATGTATATACATGTATATGTGTATATGTGTGTATATTATATATATGTGTGTTTTATACACACGTATATACATGTATATATGTATGTGTGTATATTATATGTGTGTGTAGAAGCTACCTCAAAAACATTCAAAATATTAAAATAATCAAAAGTGTCAAGAGCCACTTACAAGATTATAGTTGACAGTGTAGGGTTGAGTTTGGTCTATGGCCACTCAAGAAGAATAAGCAAACAACAATTATAAACTCCAAATAATCATACGATTCTCCTTCACAAAGGAGCAGTTGCTTAAGGAGGTAAAACAACTTAATATTTAATAAACTCTAGTTCGTGTAATGCTATGCCTTATTGCCAAAAAGGGCGGTGACCAAACAAAATGAAATGCTTCCCTTAAAAGATGATAAGACTCCTTTTCATGAGTATGGCCACCTCCAAAATCATTAATAAATTAAACCATAAAGTGGATCGCCCTCCATTCATAATATTTAAGCCTTTGAGAATATACGAAAATCTTCAAAAGGTTATAGTTAATATTAATGAATTAAAGCCACAACAAATGATAGTACAACTTGGCTAGGAAATGGTACGACCACGATAAATGAAGATTCACCTATGAAAATACAAAGCAATATGACATACAGTATCCACTCTAAACTGAAATATATTAAAATAAAATCTCCATAGTCAGTGTAAATCCCACCCACAAACTGAAACTAAAATATTGCAATCTTTTAGCACAAATGTGACAACTAATCGCTGTTGATGATAGCAGCACCGGGCTTCTACTTCCAGCCCTGATTTTTGTATAAATTAAATGAGTAGCCTATCGGCTATTTAATTTATTAAGGTGACTATTGGTGAAGAGGTGCTTCACCTTGTATATCATATAATATTTATTGTTAATAATTAAATGTGGCCGACTTGTTCTCATTTGCCACCCTTGAAGAGACACGATTTTTATTGAGGCCGACCTCCTTGTCTCCAAGGGATGCGATCCTTCTCTCTCTTGTGTATATATATGCGTTGCTGTTTGGTCATTCATATTAATTCATTATCACATTCATCCTTCATAGTGTGAGTTCATAGAGAAGTGTGATTTCCTTCAAGAGCAGATCGAAGTTATTTAAGGAGGCCAAAATTCTGTCTTCAAGAAGGGCGATATTATCTTCAGATATTGCATCAAGTTTTGGTGCTGTTGTATGGCCTTGTAATGGGCCTCATTGTAAAGTTCATTGTTGCTTGATATTCAATATATAAGTGATATATTGTTGCTGGGTTTTTCTCCCTCAAGTGGAGGGTTTTCCCAGGGTATATGCTGTGTCTATTTGTTTGAATTTGAATTAAAATCTGTTTATTCACATATGATCATAAAAACTAACATGGCATTAGAGCGGGTTTAAGAAAGATTGAGATCAGATTTATATAAGCAGCATTATCTTCCATTCTTGTTTTCATCTTCTTGCGTCTATCTTATCTTCAAAAATGGTGAACAGGCTCAAGATTGAAGATAGACTTGAAGGTGCTTCCAACTTCACCTCAAAATGAGATTGCTGAGTTCGTGGAGAGCGAAGTTCCCGAACCTTCCGATGAAAATGAGAAGTCTCAATGGAAGAAGAATGGCACTAAGGCGAAGAAGATTTTGGTTGATTCTGTGAAGGACCACCTTGTGCTGATTATCTCCAAGTTGAAGACAACAAGAGAAATGTTCAAGACCTTGGAGGAAATGTATGAGATCAATAATACAAGCAGAGCTCTTGCATTGAGGCAACAACTTCATCATGTCAAGATGGCGAAAGGAGATTCTGTTATCTCCTTCATAAAGATCACCGAGTTGAGAGATTAGCTCTCTACCATTGGTCATATGGTCAATGATAAGGATTTGGTTATGTTGGTGCTTAATGGTCTTCCTCAATCTTGGGAGCCATTTATCCAAGGAATTAGTGGGAGATGAAAGCTACCTAAGTTTGATCGCTTGAGGGCAGATTGCATTCAAGAAGAATCAAGATTAGCAGCAAGAGGCAATGGGCAAAGTTCTACAAATGAAGAGTTTCATGTGCTTGCCGCTCAATCTTCTAAGAAGAAAGGAAGAGAAGGGAAGAAAGGAAACTTCAAGAGGAACAGAGATAGAAGATCGAATGGTGCTTTTGCATCCAAGAAGAAGAAGGATCTTTCCCACATACAGTGCTTCAGATGTGACAAGTTTGGTCACTATGCAAAAGATTGTCCGACTAGACCTAAACAACATGCTTCAGTTGTTGACATGGACAAGATCTCTCCTGAGAAGGATTCAAGTGGTTTCCTATTCTATTTTGCTTTATCAAGCAATGTTCCTACGGATAGCAACACTTGGTTGATTGATAGTGGTGCCTCCTATCACATTACTGGATTTAGAGAACATCTTTTAGATTTGGTGGAGAGAGATACAAGTGTTCAAGTCATAATTGGAGATGATGCTTGTTAATTTTTGAAAGGTGTTGGAACCTCCTCGCTTCACTTAGATTCCGGCATCTCTCTCCAGTTGAGCGATGTACTATTTGTACTAGGCATCAAGCGGAACCTTGTTTCAATTTCAGCCTTAGAGGACAAGGGATATCAAATTGCATTCTCCAAAGGAAAAGTTCTTGCATGGCCGAAGAACTCTAGCATCAAGTCAGCCCGAGTGATTGGTGTTCGACAAGAATGTCTCTAGAAACTTTGCACTTGTCCACTACAGGCTTGTTGCATGATTCATCAAGTTCGTGTGAGCTTTTGCATAAAAGATTTGCTCACCTTCACTTCAGAGAACTTCCAACCATGGAGAAGATCGTCACAGGCCTTCCTAAACTTAGCCAGGAGCATGAAGGTACTTGCTGAGGATGTGCTTTGGGTAAGAATACTAGAGGACCTTTTCATAGTAGTGAAAGTAGATCTAAATGCATTTTAGATCTTATTCATTTTGATTTGTGTGGTCCAATGTCTGTTGCTTCTTTGAGTGGTTTCTTGTATTATGTAGTTTTCATTGATGACTACTCTAGAAAGACTTGGATTTATTTCTTAAAAACTAAAGAATCTGAGGAAGTACTTGAGAGATTCAAGGAATTTAAAGCTCAAGTAGAGAACTTGTTTGGGAAGAGGATCAAATTTCTGAGATCTGACAACGGAGGAGAATACATCTCTGGAAGCTTTCGTAACTTTTGTGTTGAGGCAGGAATTAAGAGGGAGTTTTGTGTTCCCTACAATCCAAAACAAAACGGTGTAGCAGAAAGGAAGAACATATCTATTGTAGAAGCAGCTAAAGCCATGATTCATGATCAAGATCTGCAAACCTTCCTTTGGGTTGAGGCATCTAGAACAGCTGTGTATGTTTATAATCGAAGCCCTCATCGTATCTTGGAGAACATGACTCCTGAAGAAGCTTTCACAGGTGTGAAGCCTGAAGTCAGCCATTTGAGAATATTTGGTTGTCCTGTGTATGTTTATGTGCCTAAAGATAAAAGAACTAAGTTGGAACCATCTGGCAAGAAGGGAATATTTGTGGGCTACAGTGAGTCTTCAAAAGCCTACAGGATTGACATTCCAGGTCATAAACTAATAGAGATCAGCAGGGATGTTACATTTGAAGAGGATGTTGCATTCAAGAGATCTAAAGGCTCTCTCATGGAGATAGATAATGAAGACCATGAGACTCCTCAGGGCATGGAAGTTGACCATACTCCTAAGATTCAGAGGGAGTCTCCTGAACCAGAAGAAGATGGTGATCCAGTTGAGCCTTTGGAACCTACTGATGGGCCTAAAGACATTGTTATTGGTCGAAAGAGACCTCTATGGGCTAGGAAAACAATGCAGGAGGCAGAAAGGTTTGCAGCCCCTAGAGGAACATTTAGAGAATGTAAAAGACCACAAAAGTTTTCAAGCTATGTTGCATTGATGAGTCAAATGATTGAATTTGAGCCTTCCAGTGTTGAGGAAGCTTCAAGTCAGCAAGTATGGAGAGATGCTATGGCTGAAGAGTATCAATCTATTCTCAAGAACGATGTTTGGGATATAGTACCTAGACCAGAAGGAAAATATGTTGTATCTTCTAAGTGGTTGTTCAAGATCAAGCATGCGGCTGATGGAAGCATTGAGAAGTACAAGGCTAGATTTGTGGCTAGGGGGTTCTCTCAGAAAGAGGGAATAGACTATGAGGAAACATTTGCTCCAGTTGCTTGTTATACCTCCATCAGGACTATCATTGCTAGTGCAACAACTAAAGGATGGAAGTTACACCAGATGGACGTGAAGACAACATTTCTAAATGGTGTAATTGAAGAAGAGGTATACATTGAGCAACCTGATGGATTTGAGGTTCATGGGAAGGAGTCTCATGTTTGTAGATTGAAGAAGGCTTTGTATGGCCTTAAGCAGGCTCCTGGTGCTTGGTATAAGAGGATTGATTGATACTTGCTGAGCTTGGGCTTCTCCAAGAATGATGCTGATTCAAACCTATACTTCAAGGTAATTAATGGTGAGGCTTTGATCTTGGTTCTCTATGTTGATGATCTATTTCTTACTGGAGAAGAACACCTCATTATCAAATGCAGGAAGGAGTTGGCTTCTGAATTTGAAATGAAGGATCTTAAGTACATGCATTAATTCCTTGGTCTAGAAGTATGGCAGAGGCCTAATGAGATCATTCTGAGTCAAGGGAAGTATACAATAGACATCTTGAAGAGGTTTGGTATGATGGATTGCAAATCCATGTCTACATTTATGGAAACCGATTTTCAGAAGTTAAAAGAGGCTGCAGCTAGTTTAGATCTACTGGGTCCTGTTGGTGTACGTTTTATCATCCACCGAACACACAGAATAAAATGTCCAAAGACACTCTATCCTCTCTTGAAAAACCACCGCGTATGCTAAGATTGCGAGAAGATCATATGGCGATTCCAAGGTTTCTTTTGTCGGGTCTCGACGTGTGGATAAGCTCAATGGCCGTTGTGATATGCTTGGTAATAAACAAGGGGACTTACGTAAGAAAATCTTCACAAGTTTAGGACTTAGGGAATTTATCATTGAAGGCTTTCTTCACTTTAGGACTTTCAATGTGGATCTCAAAAAAAATGGCAAAAGTATAAGGGTTTAGGAGAATCTAGTCTATGCCTAAGAACTCAAGAGACAGTAAAGACTCGATGAAGGGAATAAACCACACTTTGTTTCGCCTCCTGCTGGACAACATACGCAAAATGGGTGCAATCTTCAAGGGTTGTGATGATAATTTTCAAACCTTGAATGAGGCTGAAGTTAAGCTTCCACAATTAAGAGCTCAGGGTAACTTTACGCATCGAATGCAAATCATCCATTCGAAGAAAGTATGAGCTACACTTCACCATTGAATCAATACAATCAATCTCTCATTCAATTAACCAACTTTCAAAGCAAATTCTACTTAATCTAATTCTAACTTTAATCTATGGCGGAAGAAGATATGCAACCTCGCTTACTATTTGACAACAAAAGTTATTCAAGGCAAATCATGCTCAAGAGCTTTTATCATTCGAAATAGTCTCAATGCAACAATTTCATACTCTGTCTCCACACAAATGAAAGTGAGAGAGCATCAGTTTATTTAGAGTTTCAAAAATGAAATGAAGGGCCGAGATTAAAACAAGATCAACGACCAAGATTATTACAATCAAACCCTAATTAGGGTTTCCCAAAATAACAAGAGTCATCGATCAATAAACTATCAGTAGAGAAGCAGTTAAAGCTATATTCTAGGAGAGGCATCCTTATCCTTCTGAGCAGCATTGCGTTCGACGAATCTGGACACTACTGCAACGACTTCCTCCATTGTGACAGGTGGCATCATGCTGATCCGGAATTCAAGCTCATCCAAGTTCTCTGCACATTTGGCAAAGGTATTCGCCCATTCTGCTTCCTGCTTCCTAAAGTCATTCCGGATGGCGGAAAGACTTGCCACTCTCGCAAAATCCTTTCTTAGAAGTGGTCCAGTAGTCGAGAAGAAAACCTCTTTAACTTTTCGTTTCAGTTCCTCCAGCTGCATATCCTTCTCTCGGACAATCTCTTGATCAAACATTTCTGCAGTTGTCATGTGAATTTTCTCCCTAATGTCCTTTACCTGCTCCTTGATTCTAAGTCCATCCACTTCTGCCCTCTCCAAAACTTCCCTACGTATAGTTACTGCCCAAAACCAGTGATTGAAATCATACGCTGCTCCTGCAGCAATCACCTTCTTGTCGACCAACTCCTCTCTTGGAGTGCCCTTCAATAGCCTGAGGCATGGAATAAGCCTCTCCTGCATATCCGGAATACCTTCCCATGTTTCCACCATATCCATAAGTCTGGAAAGGAAGCATGAGGTTTGCCCATAAGCAAGTGCCAGTTTCTCCATGAACAATGCCGCTTCTGTGCCTTCGCTCGCCATCCAGTCCTGAGCTTCCTTGGCCGTCACCATTCCGTACTTGACATCCTTGGTCACCTCCTGTGACGAATTGAGCAGAGGAGGAACAATCGCATTACCCTGATCAAGTGGCTGGGTCAAATGTTGTATATATCCCTTAAGACATTCAACCTCCTTATACTCTTTTTTCTTAGCCACTTCCTTTTCCAGTCTCGCTTTGATGGTCGAGACAGAATTATCTAATTCCTCCACCTCTTGACCTTTTGAGGTTGGGCCAAGGTCAACAGTGGTTATGGCATACTCCTGAGGGGTGATCTCGTCTCGTGGCTTGTCCACCGTGGGTACTGCAATATGTACGGAACGGTTGCCTGTCTCGTTCCTCTGAATGGTGGAGAATTTCTTGGCAGGCTTTTTGATTGCGACTTGCTCCAACCTTGCCAAGAAATCGGCAGTATCATCCTCCTCTTCTTGAGCTTCAACAGGTATCTGAATTTTCATCCTTTCTATCAGCCACTCTAGAATGGTCGGCTGTTCAATTCCATCTTCTACCTGAACCTCTTCCTCATTCGGAACATCCACAACCCCTCTAAGAGCGGAAATCATTCCCTCCTCGAAGTCATTATTCCGAACTTCTATCTCATTGTCTGAACCTAAGATTTCCGTGCCCGTAGGTGACAAGGGCTCCTCGTCATCCAGCTGAATAGGTTCATCATTCCCTTCCTGAACTGCAGGAGGTTCAAGCATCTCTACCAAGGACTCGTCTATAGTGGCCACCAACTCGTCAGTATTTTGAGATGCTGCTGACCGAGAAGGTTCCCCCTTATGTCTTTTGGGAGCAGGCTCAGCACTTGGCACTATTTCTTTCCTTTTCTCTCCGATCCCGACCAAGTCCTGATGGGATGCACCGGCATTAGAAGAATATGATTCTGACTCGCTCAGTAGATCATATGTGAGCGTGATTCCTCTCTGTCTTAATTCTTGGGCATGATAGTCAACCCACCACTGAGAGTATTTAGTCACTGGTCTCATTAAGGTTGCCAAGTCTGCGTGCTCAGGTTCTGACCATTTCACTGGAGGAAGAGGTCGGCTTTCCTCGAAGTGTGGCTGGATGTGGTTCCCATCGTCCTGCAACTGGTCAGGCACCCGGCAAAACTCAATTGTCCTCATGAGGTCTAGTGACATTCTAGACCACATTCTCCGTCTGACTTCATACTCATCGGCAGCATTTGCCCAAAAATCTTCCAGTTCCATTATGTGCTTGTACTTTCTCCCCTCTACTGTCTGAATATTATGATGTGGGTCAAAGTTGACCCTGGACTTGTAGGCTGTGAATGGATACCACTGGATCTCCAACCTTGCACTCTCAGCTGCCTGTGCTGATGGACAATACTCCAACATGTTCCCGATGAAAAATGGGAATGTGACAGATGCCTTCTTGGTTGGCCTCTAAATGTTCTGATACTCCTCCAACTGTCTCAGGACCTCGAGCAAAATCATCCGATTTGTCGGATAGATGGGCAATTTATAGGGGTTTCCAGTAAATCCCTAGATCTTGATATATGTGAATTTCGGGAACTGGATGAACCAAGATCCGTATTTACTGATAAGACTTTTCGCCTCATGACTCAGTCTCTGATGTATTCCCCCTTGAAGCGTTTAAGAATGCATCATGCACCCTCCTGAAGTGAGTCTTCTCCTTCAACTGGAGCTGTGGGTAGCAGTCGTAAGGCCTGAGTTCGTTCTCCCCGTTGCCAACTTTGCCCTTGCAAATTAGCCCTGGATACTTGTATGATTTGGCCAACAGGTAGACAATATATGAACTCATATGAAAAGACTTAGTCTCTTCGAGGTTGATCAATTGCTCGTGGAGGTTGTCACTTATCATCCGTGACCAGTTGAACATTTTGACGCCAGAAGTGATCTCGTCTATGAAATATACATCCAACTCTCGAAAAAGGCACCTTGGGGGTTGCCAGCTATTCTGTTTAGCATCAGGATGATGTCTCCAAAATCTTCCTTGAAATCTGTTTGGCGAGGTCTCTTGGGCATCTTCTTGATTGATGGCTTCGGTTTGTCCAACCATGCCTTGTTAACCGTTGTAATGCATAAGTCCGGTTGGCTGTCATATAACCTCTTGGCTTCTTCCTTGGTCTTATAGATCGTCCGTGAATGCTCCGGGATGCCGAAGGTTTCCTGAATTACCACTTCGCTCAAGTGTGCCAAAATTCTGCCATCAGGTGCGACTATTTGCCTCTTCTGAGCATCATAGTGGATAGCACATTCCACCATCAATTCTGCACAATCCATTGCCGGTGGGAATCCAGCTGCCTGAAAAATCCCGTTTCTGACTATCCGTCTGGCTATCGGTGTGGGAAGTCCCTTCTGCCCATACACTCTTTTTTTGAATTCATCAAAGTCGACATGCCCGAGATCGGTGTCTACAATGTTCTTCCATTTTGAATTGATTTTAGTCTCCCGTTGAGCTCCTTTGCTGGCGAACTTCATTTTTGCTGTCTTTGACGATTCGCCTACTGTGGTCTTCAACCTGCAGTCATAAAATTAACATAAATATGGAGACTTTTTAAATTAATTTATTCTCATGCCTTGGATTTGGAAATTTACTTTCAGCTGGTTAAATAATTAAATTGCTGCGAAAAAGCAAGCTGAAAGTGAATTGGATGAAGTTGAAAATTTCGCCAGAACTTTTGCCAAGATGAAAGGACAGAAAAGAGATAGCAAATCAATTGACTGAACATCAAATCTCAGTGAAGAACTATTGGCTGCAAATCAGATTTTTTAGAAGAAGAAGTGCGCCCCTTTTGCACAGAAGAATTTCAACTTTCAATGAATCTCTTCGCGAAAATTCTTCCTCAGCATAACATTACTTCACCTTCTGGAAAATTCGATTTTGCCTGTTGATCAATCAATTGCCTGATAGTTCCAAGAGAGATTAAATTTCTCTTCAGCTGTGTGTGAAAAAAAATGAGTTGCTGAAACTCATTATAATGCTGAAGAGCTGGATTTATTTTAGCAACTGCCATCTTCTCTCTCGATCTCGATTTGTTTTTATTTATTCAAACAGGCAGGTTTCCTTTATTTTTCGAAAAGAATCAGTCTCGAGCTTATCCAAGCAAATCTTACTGATTTTCAAAAATTCGATTTTTTGCTTATGTTTATCTTTGATTTTTCGAATTTTAAAAGAAAACATTAAATATTTAATTAAATTCATGGCGAATTTAATTTTGCTTGTTAGATTTTATCTCTGGCCGGCGTAATTTATTTCCTTCCAACTCTTGTCTGGCAAATTCGATTTTGTCCAGGGCATTTAAATTTCCAAGTAGTTGAAAATAAATTATTAAAATATCAAAATATTTTAATTTATTCCAACCCGTTCGTTTTGGACCCATGGCTATTTCGATTTTCCTTTTATTTTTCTCGGCTAAAAGTGTATTTTCCAATTTTATTCTCAATTTCGTCTAGCTAAGTCAAAACTTAAGCCATTCCGTCGACAAACTTTATGCCAGATCCCTATTTTTCTTTGCCATAGCCAACTTTTCCCTTGCACTGAGCCTATTTTGTTCTGCCAAAGTCGAATTTTCTCTTGCTCAGTCGAATTTTTCTAGGCAAAATCCTTGTCTGGATGTCTTCATCGGGCGAATTTCTTTGACGCTTGACAAATTCTTCTTCCTTCTGGCCAAGGGCGATCCTTCCTTTCTCCTTGCCTTGTGCATTTTTCTCTGGCCAAAGTTGTCAATTTCTTAACATTTCCTTCAGACAACCATACTTAGGCAAATTTAAATTCTTTTCCACTTTTGTGCTAGGCACACTTCATTTTTGTTTCTTGCCATAGCCTAACTTCTTTAGCACTTGTCCTTTCAAACTTAGCATTTAGCTTCTCGAGAACGTCATGATTTCTAGCCAAAATCTTCATTTTTCATCTTTTAGCCTTTATACTTAGGCAAATATTCGAATTTTTCCTTGGACTAGGCACCAACACTTAGCAAAAATCATTCTTTTTCCTCTTCATGTGCTTAGGCGGACTTCCTTAGCACCTTGGACAAGTATGGCGGACTTCTTTGACACCTTGCTAACCTCTTCCAAGTGTATGGCGGACTTCATTAGCCTTTTGGACAAGCATCTTGGATGTCCCTCTTTTCTAGGGCGGACTTCAAAGCTCCTTAGCATTTGTCTCAACATTTTACCTCTTGGAAATATCACAACCCTTAGCCAAAATCTTGATTCCACCCTTTTAGGCTCTTACACTTAGCAGATTTTCGAAATTCTCTTTGCTGGGCATCAATACTTAGTAAAATTTTTGATTTTTTCTTCTTCTACATGCCTAGGCGGACTTTCCAACGCATCTTCCAAATGAAGGCGGACTTTAGAACCCTCTTGCATCTCTTTTAAAGCACATGGCGGACTTTATGACTCCTTTGGCATGTATGGGCGGACTTTAGAGGATCCTAGGATGTTGAGGGCGGACTTTAGATGTATCTAGAATGTGCTTCCTTCAAGATGGCGGACTTCAACATCCTTTGGCATGTGCACCTTGAGTGGATGGCGGACTTCACAACTCTTTTGGACATCCTTCTTTGAGCATGGCGGACTTTGGAGGATCTTAGGATAAGCATGGCGGACTTTGCCTTAGTCTTGGACATCCCTCTTTGCTGCTGGGCGAACTTCATGAACTTCCAGACTTTCCTTCATCTTTCCTTCCCACCTTTCAAGGACCTTTCTCATGGCGAATTTCAGACTTGAACAAATTTTTCACAAATATCATCTTTTAAGAGCTGATTTTTGGTGATTTCGACCTTCAGATCTGATTGATCTTGAACTGGTTTTCCAGAATTTGATGCTTTTCGGGTCTGATTTTTCATGCTTTTTCACTTGTTTTTCCAGATTTTTCAATAATCTTTCAAATTTTCTCTTTGATTTTCTGAGTGATTTTTCGATTTTTTTGGACTTCTGAGTGCATTTTTGGAATTCGGGACCTTCTAAATATAGAAACTTTCCAAAAATAGAAACTTTCTAAAAATAGAAACTTTCTAAAAATAGAAAAAGCAAACCCTAAAAAAATAGGGAACCTTGTTTGGTCCAAAAATGCTAAAAATGAAAAATCGAAAAAAGCAAATTTCCCCTAAAAAATAGGAAGTGTCAGAATTGGCCGAATTCACAGGCGATCTTTGTTTCCTGGGCCTTCTGAGCGCTTCCATGACGTCTACGCCTTGATTTAAGCATGAGTTACTAACTTGGCTCGGGTAACCCTCGGCAAACTGACCTGAAACTCTTAACAAAATGATCTCATGTGACCGTTGCAAGGAGACAAAACCCTAAAAACTAGTAGGCAACTGGGGGTCCCCATTGGCGATGGGGCGATGTGTGAAAAGGTCACAACAGGTCCCACTATGTACAGGCAGTTGATTGGATCATTGATGTATCCAGTCAATATTAGACCAAATATTTGGTATGCAGTGAGTGCACTTAGTCAGTTCATGTGTGAACCAAGGCAAATACACCTAGTTGTAGCAAAGCATATCCTGAGATACTTGTGTGGCATAGTTGGGTATGGTTTCAGATATTCTTCTGGTGTGGACTTGAAGCTGCATGGCTATTCTGATTCTAATTGGGTAGGGTGTGTTGCTGATTGGAAGAGCACTTCTGGATGTTGTTTCAGTTTGGGGTCTGCGATGATCTCTTGGTGTAGCAGGAAGCAGTCTTCAGTGGCATTGAGCACTGCAGAGGTTGAGTATATTGCAGCTTGTGTGGCAGCTCGAGAAGCAGTGTGGCTTCAGAAGCTCCTTGTAGGATTGTTTGGACAATCATTGGAGCCGACTGTCATTCATTGTGATAATCAAAGCTTTGTGAAGCTTTCTGTCAATCCAGTGTTTCATGACAAAACAAAACATGTTGAGATCAAATACCACTATATCAGAGATATGGTATTGAGGAAAGCTATCCAGTTGAAGTACATTAGCACTAATGAGCAAAAGACCGACATTCTCACCAAGCCTGTCTCCAGAGTAAAGTTTGTGTACTTTCAAGACAAGCTTGGAATTGTGGAGAATGAAGCCCTAGCTGAGAGGGAGACTCAGCTTCAGTGATCTTTTGTGATTTGCTTTAATGCATCTTTCTCTGTGAGAGAAATTTGAGGTGTAAGCCCTTGTTAATGCATCTTTCTTTGTGAGAGAAATTTGAGGTGAAAGCCCTCGTTTCCACCCTCTAGGAGTAGCCATGGTGGATGTCATGTTGAGTGACTCCATGACAACATCACGTTGAGAGACTCTGTGATGATTTCTTTGTACTTGTGTTTATCCACCTTTTGGGAGTAGCCATGGTGGACATCATGATGAGATGATGACATCACGTTGAGTGATTCCGTGATGAGCACTTGTGCACATATGCTTTACGATACATGGGAGTAGCCATGATGGTTGATATCATGTTGAGTGACTCCGTGATGAGCTCTTTCCACATATGGGTGTAGCCATTGTGGATGTCATGTTGAGAGACTCCATGACATTGGATAACTGGAAGTATTCCTCCCTAGTTGAGAGGGAGTTTTGATGATAGCAGCATCGGGCTTCTACTTCTAGCCTCGATTTTTGTATAAATTAAATGAGTAGCCTATTAGCTATTTAATTTATTAAGGTGACTATTGGTGAAGAGGTGCTTCACCTTGTATATCATATAATATTTAATTATTGTTAATAATTAAATGTGGCCGACTTGTTCTCATCTGCCACCCTTGAAGAGACACAATTTTTATTGAGGCCGACCTCCTTGTCTTGAAGGGACACGATCCTTCTCTCTCTTGTGTATATATATGCGTTGCTGTTTGGTCGTTCACATTAATTCATTATCACATTCATCCTTCATAGTGTGAGTTCATAGAGAAGTGCGATTTCCTTCAAGAGCAAATCAAAGTTATTTAAGGAGGCCGAAATTCTGTCTTCAAGAAGGGTGATATTATCTTCAGATATTGCATCAAGTTTTGGTGCTGTTGTATGGCCTTGTAATTGGCCTCATTGTAAAGATCATTGTTGCTTGATATTCAATATATAAGTGATATATTGTTGCTGGGTTTTTCTCCCTCAAGTGGAGGGTTTTCCTAGGGTATATGCTGTGTCTATTTGTTTGAATTTGAATTAAAATCTGTTTATTCACATCTGATCATAAAAACTAACAATTGCAACCACCTCAATTGGAGACCAAGAGGGTTTTCATCCTCCAAATTTCCGCACTAAAAAAATTTCATCCTTGGGTGTGGATATGAACAAAATGCTTAAGCTTTGAAACAAGTTTGATAACAATAACAATGGATACCTTTTTTCCCTTTTATCTTTTCCTGCCTAACATCATTTCCAAAAGTGTCAAATGTTGATGTAGTAGCGGCGGGAGATCTCTTTCTCCCCTTAATTCGAAATATATAAATAATCCAAAGAGGTCGACTTCAGTGAAGTGACGTCTCTTTTTCTAATAATATTTTTTTATTTTATTTATTCAAAAATAAAGCCGACTAAATTAAGAGATGCATTGCCTTGTGGAAGAGGCTGACCATTCAACAACAAAAAGTCGTCTTGTTTGATGAAAGGAGCCTACCCAAGATGGAATGCCACCTCATTTTGTATATGTAGAAGGAGATGCACATTCATTATATCATTGATTATTATTCTCAAGAAATTTGCATTCTTCAAGAGGAGCTCGCATATCTATAGCAAATTGATATATATTGCTTCAAGGTGTTTGATATTAGAGAGAAATCACATTTGATTGTTCATTTGCATCTAGAGAGGTGCTATATTCATTACATCAGATTGGCTTAGTGTTTGGCCAAGTTGTAAAGCAAATTGCTGCTCTTTCATTTAATAGATAAGTGATATATTTGTGGTTGGGTTTTTCTCCCTCAAGAAGGATGATTTTCCCAGGGTAAACTGCTGTGTTCATTTGTCTTATGTGTTGCATTATTAATTGCTTACATTTCTGATCCTAAAACTAACATGGTATCAGAGCGGGTCTAAGAAAAGATCTGATCAGATTTGTTAAGCAGTTAAGTCAACTTTTTATCTAGGGCAGATCTTGAAGGCAAAAGGTTGCAAATTATTTCAGACCTAAGGGCAGATCTTTGAAGGTGAATTTGTGCAGAAAAAGAAGATGGTGATCGGTGTTAAGGTAGAAGATAGATTTGATGGAGCCACAAACTTCAACTCTTGGAAACCCAGGGTACTCATTGCATTAGAGGAAAATGATCTTCTTGATTTTGTGGAAAGTGATATGCTCGAGCCTTCCGATGATACCGAGAAAATCCAGTGGAAGAAAAATGGCACGAAGGCTAGAAAGATCATGATAGACTCTGTGATGGATCACCTAGTACCGATCATCTCTAAGTTGAAGACAGCTAAAGAAATGTTTGATACTCTAAAAGGATTGTATGAGATCAACAACACCAGCAGAGCCCTTGCTTTGAGACAACAACTTCACCATGTAAAAATGGCTAAAGATGATTCAGTCATCTCATTCTTTATGAAGATTGCTGATTTGAGAGATCAGTTGAGCACTATTGGGGATATAATTGCAGACAAAGATCTTGTTATGTTGGCACTAAATGGTCTTCCTCAATCTTGGGAACCCTTTATTCAAAGCATCAGTGGGAGATCTAAGTTGCCCAAGTTTGATAGTCTTCAAGCTGATTGTATTCAAGAAGAGTCCAGGTTGGCAGCAAGAGGAATTGGGTGAAACTATCATGATGTAGAAAATCAAGTCCTTGCTACACATACTTCTAGAGAAAAAGGCAAAGGAAGGAGGAATAGAGACAGAGAACCAGGTTTTGCCCCAAAACCGAAGAAGAAGGATCCTTCTCACATTCAATGTTACAAGTGTGACAAGTATGGTCACTTTGCTCGAGATTGCAAATTAAGGTCTACTCAACATGTTTCTACTGCGGAAATCGACATAGGGACATCTCAAAAGGAGCCAAGTTCTAAAGTCAATTCAGAAGGTTTCTTATTCTAAAGTCTATTAGTTTCTTCAAAGAGGAAGAAATAACATTCAAAGGGAGTCTGACATACCAACGGAGGCAACCTTGGACGAAGAGGTCAGGAGGTTGATGCCAGCTTCAGAGGGAGTCACATCATCATGGAGACTTGTTGTAATGTATATTTCTCTGTGATGGAGAAGTATGAGGTGAAAGCCCTTGTAGTGTATATTTCTCTATGATGGAGAAGTATGAGGTGAAAGCCCTTGTAGTATATATTTCTTTGTGACGGAGAAATATGAGGTGAAAGCCCTTGTAGTGTATATTTCTCTGAGATGGAGAAATATGAGGTGAAAGCCCTTGTAGTGTATATTTCTCTGAGACGGAGAAATATGAGGTGTGAGCCCTTGTTCATTTTTGAGACTGAGATGAGACGTCATGTTGAGAGACTCCATGAGGACATCGCGTTGAGAGACTCCGTGATGAATCCTTTGTACTTGTGTTTTTCCACACATGGGAGTAGCCATGGTGGACGTCATGTTGAGAGACTCCATGATGACATCACGTTGAGTGACTCCGTGATGGGCACTTGTGTACTTGTTCCTTTCCACACATGGGAGTAGCCATGGTGGATGTCACTTTGAGTGAATCCATGACAATATCACGTTGAGTGACTCAGTGATGAACTCTTTTCCACAAATGGGTATAGCCATTGTGGGTGTCATGTTGAGAGACTCCATAACATGGATATCTAGAAAGATATCTCCCTAGCTAAGAGGGAGTGTTGATGTAGTAGTGGCAGGAGATCTCTTTCTCCCCTAAATTCGAAATATATAAATAATCCAAAGAGGCCGACTTCAGTGAAGTGACATTTTTTTTTCTAATAATATTTTTATATTTTATTTATTCAAAAATAAAGCCGACTAAATTAAGAGATGCATTGCCTTGTGGAAGAGGCCGGCCATTCAACAACAAAAAGTCGTCTTGTTTGATGAAAGGAGCCGACCCAAGATGGAATGCCACCTCATTTTGTATATACTATATATAGAAGGAGATGCACATTCATTATATCATCGATTATTATTCTCAAGAAATTTGCATTCTTCAAGAGGAGCTCGCATATCTACAGCAGATCGATATATATTGTTTCAAAGTGTTTGATATTAGAGAGAAATCACATTTGATTGTTCATTTGCATCTAGAGAGGTGCTATATTCATTACATCAGATTGGCCTAGTGTTTGGCCAAGTTGTAAAGCAAATTGCTGCTCTTTCATTCAATATATAAGTGATATATTTGTGGCTGGGTTTTTCTCCCTCAAGAAGGAGGGTTTTCCCAGGGTAAACTGCTGTGTTCATTTGTCTTATGTGTTGCATTATTAATTGCTTACATTTCTGATCCTAAAACTAACAATGGATACCTTTTTTCCCTTTTATCTTTTTTTGCCTAACATCATTTCCAAAAGTGTCATACACTTTTAATAAAATATTTCGTTAGACCCACATCAATAAAGTAATAATAATATTTAAGCTATCTTTTTTTGTTAAAATTATAAAATAAAGTCATTGGACCACTTAAAATATTATTATTGAATTATTTCCCTAACTTTACCCCTTAGCCTATGGGAAATAAGAAATAGGCTATAGGTCTTCCAGATAAATTATTTTTGGAAAGGGGACATGATAGTTTGATCTCTGTTACAAGATCATGTTTCTAGTCTTGACAACTTAATGATTGATGAGGCATATTTAGCCTACTTGATTTCAAAAAGGATTATTTGATAGTCTGTACTTGCTGGTATTTGAAAAACTTGTACAATCCTTTGATTTTAAAAGCTCACAAGGGTTTCAATATTCTTCAAGTTGAATGAGAATGTCAGGATTTTTGGGTTCAAAATTTATATCTCTTCATATTCTTTTGTGACAAGGTTTTTTTCTTTCTTGATGCCACATAGATTATTCATCCAAAATAGCAATGAGTGCTTCCATGGAGAGTTGAATTTGAGACATTATAATGGAAAATCTTTCCAAAAGGCAGGGCAGCTATGGAAAAGCAAGGGATAGATGCATAATGTGAGAGAAAATATGCAAGCAATGGACTCCACAGATCAGAACTCTCAGATACATTTAATTTTAATCCATTGAGACATCTTGTTTCCACTTGAATACTCTTTAGCAATCCTTTGAGCTACCTAAATTATATCTTTTCTTTGAAAAGCCTGTGTATGTTGACTATTTTTAAAAGTTAAGGCACAAGGTTTGAGTTTGTGTTCAACATACATTAAATTTGAAATAAATTCCAAAGTGAAAAAAATTCAGCATTGAAACTTGTGACTATTTCTATACAAATTATTTCTCTTTGTTTCTCATAATTATAAATTATTCAATGCTTCTTTTCTTTTTCTATTTTACCAATAAGCTTTACTTGATAATCTGATAAACTAAACTAACACTTATAGTCATATGAAATTTGCCTCTTCTTGTCTGTCTTTTTGTGTTGAACTAACTCTTTCTCTCTCTCTCTCTCTTGTCAATCATATTGCTAGACTTGTATTAAAGTTGTGCCATTTAATATAATAGTTGTATTTACCTGATGGCTCAACTTCTTGTCAGTTTGGATTGTTCTTCTATTTTATCCATTGTCTCAATTTAGCTCTTTGGTGTGAAGACATATTTTCCATTATTTCAACTTAGCTTATCCATTTTTCCTATATATTGTGAAAAATTATGAATATTTGTATCATGTATATTCCTATGCTTTTGTTTATGAATGTTTGCAGAAGCTAATCATATTTTTAAGTCTTGTGTAGGTATTGTGCTGGAAAAGCAGCAATCACTGATGCTTATCAAACTCCTACTACTCTTCCCATTGGGTGTACTCCAGTTCATTTAAATCTTGTGGTATGCATTGTTTATGAGCACTTCTCTTTCATTTGTTTGATTTTAAAATCATGTTCTTGAAATATGTATCATGGCTAATGGTTGTTATCATATGAAAACAATTCAATATGATTATTGCATTGTTTTGCCAGGAATGATTTTTGTAAAAAAATCTTGGCAGTGTTATAATTTATGGTCCTTTTGAGGATTAAAATCACTTATAATACATGTATTTTGAGGTCTTTGATTCATGTGAAATACAAATTAGAAAATTCAATTTTATAGATTTTGTACACTTGCAATTAGTTTTACTGAAGACAATATATCAAAGTGCATGGTATGCTTTGTCTATGAATTTCAAAATTAGAGAATCATTGGCATACACTGCATATTACTTGATAGTTGATAGAAAAGATGTTGCGAGCCTATTGTTTTATTCCTGAAAACATAACTGATATTATTTTTAGGTTGATGAGCACATGCTTATACTGGGGGCGGGCGCGGGGTAGGGTTTATGGGCCCACCATGCTTCTGCTGCGCTTTTTATTGTATATCTATTAATTGTTGCTACTTATTAATCACTCCTTTTATGAATGGATTGCTCCTATTTATTATATCAAATTATCAATTGCTCAGCTTATAAGATATAAATTGCTGCACTATTCTTGTTAGTTGTTGCCTCTATTCATCATTAATTTCTGCCTTTGTTCATTATATAATCACCACTTTATTAATCCATGCTTTCTTCAGTAATCGCTGCCTTTTAACTTTGCATATTAGTTAGACATTCCATGCTTTAACTTGACTGATTAATATGTATTTATATCTGCCCATTACTCAGGCACCAAGGTATGGTCAGCTAATTTAATGTTTAGTCTGCATATTTCCAAGAAACTCAGCCAGCATAGATAGTCTGCCTTGTATATGATGAAGGTACCAATATGAAGAAGTTGTTAGAATATTGTCACTGATGTCAAAGGAAACATGCAAACAATATATAAAGGACATGCAACAATATATAAAAGACATGCAACAATATATTCCCCATTGGCACCACTTATGGATAGAACAAAAGCGTGTCCAGTTGGATAATTGGATAAAACAAAGTGCCTCAAATTACACAATCAGATTTGTTGATAAATCAAAGTGGCACAGCTAAAAATCAGATTTGAAGATCTATTGCTAAAAACAAAAAAGAAAGCATAAAGATAGCATGCAACTGAAAATCAGATTTGAAGATCTATTGCTAAAAACAAAAAAGAAAGCATAAAGATAGCATGCAACTGGAAATTAGTTTTGAAAATCTATTGCTAAAAACAAAAAAAGATGGCATAAAGGTGGCATGCAGTTAAAAATCAGATTTGAAGATCTATTGCTAAAAACAGAAAAAGAAAGCAATGCAAAAAGGAAGCATAAAGATAGCATGCAAAAAGATAACCATTGATGCATGCTAAATGGAGTTTGTTTTTTCTTAAAAAAAGAGATATTTTTGTGAAGTTAAAAAAAAGGAAAAAAGGATATAGTACGAATTTGAATGCAATAGTCTATGTTTTTTATTGTGTGTAAGAAGTTAAAAAAAATCAGTTGTATGAAGCAGTCTTCATGGCAGATTCATAAGAGAAAAGAAGCAGATTTGAAAGTAACTAATGCACAGTTTTTGAAAGGTGTAAGGGGCAGAATCGAACAAGAAGATGAGTGTAGAGATAAAGTTCAGTTTTTGAAGAAGTTGATTCAAAGAAGGGGTTTGCTGTTATTCATCTTCCATTAAAAAGATATTAACCTGTTAGTGTGAAGGTTGGTGCCTATCATTTTGTTGGCGTAACAACTAGCACCTCTGGAGTAAGAGTTGGTACGGACAGCTATGCACACTACGCAATGAGTGCTCTTCAAATTAGGAGGGGAAGCTCCCTCGTTGTGCTTGACAAAGTGCTTTGAAAAGGAAAGTAGACTAAACTATATCCTGTCTTTTTGTCTTAGCTGTAGAGGTACAAGGCTTTCAAGAAAACTCTATAGGTTGCAGCTAAGTATTTTCTGGTTTCGCAGACTACTAACTACAACTAGGCTTAATTACTTAAAATCTATCCAGTTTCCTCAAGAAAACAGAGCATGAGGAAATGGAGCAAGGATGACTATCTGACGATAAACAAGTATAGATTCTCAACTTGAAGGCAAGGTGGCACATCTATCAGCTCAATCTAAACAAATTTATTGGAAACAACAATATACGATAAACTGAATATAGATTCTCAACTTGAAGGCAAGGTGGCACATCTATCAGCTCAATCTGAATAAGTTTATTATTCACACATATCACACGATAACCAAGTACAGATTCTCTACTTGAAGGCAAGGTGGCACAACTATCATCTCAATCTGAACAAGTTTATTGAACACAAAACAAATTTTATCTAACTAAGGAAAGAATTCACCATTATAATTGCATGAAACCCTATGTGGCATAACAATTCATTATAACAGCAAAAACGCATGAACAGATACAAAACGAGCAATATTGAGGGCAAGGTAGGCACAACATATATTTCTCTCTCGTGCAAAAGTTATGTACAAATGAGCAAAAACTCTTATTTATAGACATCAAAAGGTGTAGGGAACCCTAAAATCACCTTGAGTCAACTACAGTTTGCAATGCATGCAAGATTTATTGCTAAGCCCTAATAAAGCAAACTATACAGTTAACTGGAAAACTACCATCAGTTAACCGAAACATCTAATCTAAAAATGGACAATTGTGCAAGCATGCACGTCCTTATTGAAAGCATGTTAACTGGAACACTACCATCAGTTAACATAAAACCTAAATAAAACTCCAAGTAAATAAAGCTGATCTCAGAATAGATATGCATGTGATGAAATAGCGAGTTAACTTGAAAGGGTAACGCCAAGTTCAACTCTTGTGTGTAATGTCTATTCTGAGAGGTGGGAACTAAAGTCTACTGATCGTGATCTCGAGCAACCAATCCCTCAACGAGATTGTTAACTGCATCACTATCTGGAGCTCTAATACTTTGTCGAAGAATGCTATGCCTGCGCAACATGTCCTCACCAGCTGTGATCTGGGACTGAAGTTCGCCCCTACTCCTTGTTGCTTCATCGAACAACGCTGACATGATTGTAAGCTGATTAATCTTACAGCCAACGGTCTCCCCACTGAAAGTAGTATGAATGAGTGCTATGAGCTCTGACTGAACATCGGTAAGCTCAACATACGCACCACCCTCAATTTGATATCGGCACGGTAAACGATATACTAAGGTCCTCATAAACTGAAGTGCACTAGTAACGTGCTCTCTACTCTCAGCCAACTCTGACGCCATAGTCTCCTCTATCTTTTCCTTGAAAACCAACTGTGTTTTCCAAGAATAGATAGCTTCTCTATCTTCTGCATTTGTGACTGAATCATATGCCATACTCAGGTGAGCAATCATAATCTCATCTCGGGGTCTGTTAATTGCCATGTCTTGCTCCTCATCCTGAAGACGTAGACGGAGCTCTCGTGCATTGTACCGCAACTGATATAACTCTGTGAGCATAGCATGGCCTCTAGCAACGAATTCCTCCTCCCACTCATCCAAACGCTTGCCATATGCAACTAAGTGATTAAGTTGACCTTGTTCTGTTGGAGGCTCAAGCATCGGCGGGAGTGTAGCAATAACATCTGACCTGTGTACAAGGCTAGAAATGTACTGACGAAGCTGTCTGATTTTAGCCTTGAGGGCTGCCTTATCTTCTCCGTCCTTCAACATTCTATCCCTGACACTGTCTGTAGCAACCTGTAGGAGATCAACCTGAGTCTGGCGTGTGCTACGACCAAGGTTGACTGTGATAACCTCAAAGTTTTGAGATTCCAACTCATCCAAGCTCTTCCCTTGTGGAGGTATAGCAGTCTTGACGACGATCTCCATGTCAGTATTCCTCTCAACGTGGACCATGTTCTTGATCCTCTTGTCTGGCGCATCCTGGTAAACCTGATCAAAATCTAAATGATTAAGGACATAGGATGGCTGCCTCCTCTTCCTTCCCAGTTGATTTTCAATCCAAGACTGATCTCGGCTAATGCTACTGGAAGGGTCAGTACTAACAACAGGAGGCTGTGATGAGAGTGAATATGTAGAGGCGCTGCTGCGAGATGGGGAGTCTAAATCCAATTCAATATGAATTGGGGCTGGCGATTGCTCTGGAACTGGTGTAGGAACTCGAGGCTGAACCTCAGGCACTGGCGGACTCTGAACTGGCCTCTGAACTGGTTCTGTGATAGGCTGTCTGTCAGGCTTCATATGTGTATTAGTGGCAAGCACCTTGCCTTTCGAATTGTTAGGTGCTTGACCTTTCTTAGGAGGGTTACTCCTTTTCTTTTGTTTAGGTTTTGACGAGGAAGGTAGTGAAGGATTCACCACTACTGGCGGCTCTGCTCTAGGAACACTTACCCTCCTGGTCTTCTTGTTGTCAAGGTAAAGTATACTGTTTTGAATAACTCTACTTGACCTCTCTTTTACTGTGGCGTACTCCTTGGCGTACCAATCAACTGCTGGCAGCAGTTGTGTGTCGACCTGCTCTCTGAAAAACTAAGGAAGAACTTCTCCCTCATCATCTGATAAACCTCCCACATCTTCTGACAAGAAAACAGAAATCTGTGAGAGAGAGAAGCGGCCATAGCTGCGTCTGCGAACCTCGAAGTCATCTGCGCAATTTGCCCAATAATCCTCCATAGAAGGTTCATGAAATGCGTGTCCAGTAAGGCGAGTTATGTAATGACCTGAAAGATCATAGGCATGTGCCTCAACAAGATACTTAATATGATATTTCTCGAGCTCCTGCCCTGCAACTTTGGCATCAACTGCCGTCTTGCACCAATACATTCCAAACTGAAAAGGAAAATTGATAGATGGTCTGTGCCTGCGGCGTAAAAGACGATGAACATCATGCATCTGTCTTAGAAACTCCATAAAGACTGTCTTATCCGAAGGATAACGTGGAAGCATAGTTGGATTCCCTATAAATTCGTATACTCGGATGTAGGTGTATGTTGGGAACTGAATAAACCAATCTGCCCAACCATCCATCGCTGTTCTAGCAACTGCCGAGATACGAACGTGCAACTCCCAGTCCAAATTTCTCACTGTATAAGTCAGGAAAGCCTCGTGAACACACTTGAAATGTCGTTCAGCCTTAGTGAACTCAAGCTGATCATAATACTGATAGACTTTCTAAACACTGAGAATGCCCACGGTGTTTAGTCCTCAGAACTGACCCTGATAAGTGATCAAGTACACGAGATAAGAACACATGTGAAACTCATGAGCAACTAAGAAACCGGTGATTTGCTTGTGAATAACGTCGCTGATGAAGGATGCCCAGTCATAATGCTCCTGCCCAGATATGATGCGACCAATAATGTAATACATCCAAGGCTGGAAAACATTCGCATGTGGCTCACCTGAGACATGATTCAAGAGTGTGATTAGAATCGCGTACTCATCCTTGTATTCACCACGACCCACATTGTTTGGCAATCTGTTCTTCACTTGTTTTAACCACCACTCTGCCATTTTACTCTAGCACTTGTCCACATCAGCGTTGAATGCGTGCTCACACTGCTCCATGGAAATAACTAGACTGTTCGGGTGTTGAGGTATACCAAAACTTCTTTCAATGTCCAAAGGCTTGAGACTGCAAATAACTCGTCCATCTGCTGACACTATCTCACGAGTAGTAGAATTGTAATGCTTGATACAAGACATCACAAATTCAATACAATGAACGAAGATAGGAATGGAAGCGGCCTCCAATAACCCGAACTGCTGAATGTTTTGAATAATCGAAGCTCTGATCTTAACCGGATCAAGAACTGCTTCTGGTAGCACCTTGTGAAGATTTGTCTCAACTGTCCCGATGAAGTCGTGAGTAAGGACTGTTTTGGTCCTGTATTCGAGCTGAGTGTACTGCATTCTGAAAAACTCGCCTGTTGACTGTGAACTTGACTATGTTCCGACAAGATTTTTGGAAAGCTAAAAATAGCCTGTGAAAGTTAAAAATAGCCTTTCGAAGAGTTATTCTGAGATATGGGTTTTGTCCAGAAAAAGATTCTAAGACAACCTAGAACGTCAGAAATGCGAAAATCTAACCTCTACTCGACCGTGCAAAGAGTTTTCAGTTGAGAAAATTATAAACTCAAGAACGGATGTTCTGAAGTTAAAAATTCCTGAAAAATCAAACGCACGATTTTAACTCGAAGAAATTATATAGAATTGATCTAGATGTTTGAACTTGTCGAATTTGTCAATTTCAGGAACATGCAAATTGAAATCTGAGAGAAATTTGAGAACCAAGGAGGAAAAAGACGTTTTTTGTATGCTCTTATTCAATAAAAATCGCCCTTGAATTCTTCAAATTGTTGACAAAAGTGAACTTTTAACCTGCAAAAGAATGTGATTGGAGAAATCGCCTTTGGAAATAGATGAAGAATTTGCCTTTGATCTGGAAAATCGCCTTTGCTTGAGAAATTACGAATTTCCTTAAGCTCTGTGAATGATGAATGAAGATGGCGAATTTGCTTAAATAAAGAAAATTTGCACCATCTTATGAACTACTAGATCAAAAACCCTGACTGACATAGACGCCTTCTAATTGGCCCCCTTTCAGTTTCACTGCCACTGACTCGAAGTTTGAATAATAAAATATTCATTATGCAATTTACAAAGGCGCCAATTATAGAAATTCGCCATTTAATGCAAAATAAATATTAAAAATTATCTGACTTCAGTTGACAATTCAAACGAAGCTTTAAGATTCACCGTCAAACTTCACCGTCAAACTTCACTGATTTCAAAAAGTCATCATTTGAGCTCATAGGCGTCCATTTGCTCAAGATATTGCACTTTTTATTAACTTCCTACTTTGTAGCTGACTACAAAGTTACAACTGGCCAACTTCGATACTGATTTTTGAGTGACCGGATGATGCTGAGACTGAACTGGAGAATTCATCGTGAAGCTTGCGGAGCAAGGAAGGAATGTCTGCTGGGAGTCATCATTGCAAAATCCATCATTTAACACCTCAAAGAATTAGGTGCCCTTGATTAAATTGATTTTCAGGAACAAGACAACCATTTCTTCAAACTGCCATTTGACACTTCAAACGGCTGCTGACAACGAACGGTGAACCCTATTGACAGGCAACTAAGCTCACTGCATGCCTGGAGGTATTCCGCATCTAACGAATATACGCAAGGCATTTGAAAAGTACATTAAGGGCCTTAAAAGTAAAAGCGCCCCTGAGCTACAGGTGCACCGACACCGTTTTGACGGAAGTACAACTCTCAACCAGATACCCTACTTTGACCTTTGATATCTGGAGCTGGGATGACCCGATTCAAGCACTGTCTGTCTCAATGCATAGCCAGAAGGACCTACAAGAGAAGACGCTGGAGATGACAAAGCAAGAAAATTGCTTCTAAGACCTCAAAAAGAAAGGCGCCTTTCCCAAGATGGAATAGACAACCAGACTTAGCCATTTTCTGAGTTGTCTTCGTTTTTCAGTAATTCACCAAAGACCTCGCACGTACGAGCGTTTGCCAAATCCCGAAGGCTGACGGCTGGGCTCGTTGAATAGATAAAGTAATTACGCTCAAGTCTCGTGAAGACTTCGAATGCGAACAACTTCATCTGACAGGCCTAAAGGCTAGGCGCCTCTGGCCTATAGAAATACAATGGATATTTTATGCCAGTCCGTCCGCTTATTTATGTGCCTAGTAGAATCTCTGCCACGATCTTTCAGAATGTCGGATTAACAGGCAACTTAGTGCAACGCGAAGCTGGACTAGAGTAGTATTGATGTCAGGAAGACCTTATCGGCAAACTGGATCATCTCAAGGGTCATTTTGAAAAGCGCCCCTGAGCTACAGGTGCACTGGAAACGCAACGAAGAAGCTCAAAGATGTGAAGTCTCTTTACAAGCTCATCTTCAGACGTCGACTGCTGGAGCTCTAGGACTCGGATGACTGCATTTGATATCTCGTCGAATAAGCAGACTAGTCGTGAGGAGATTGACTACATCAATCATAAAAAATGCCAAGATCCAACACCTCATTAAGAAGGGCGCCCCTAAGCTATAGGCGCGCTAAAGCTGGAAAAGAACAAGCTTCTGCACTCTGGAACTTCGAAATCTTCAACTTCTGTCACCAGTTGCCGGAGTTATGGGTCTCGGATAGCCTCGCAGGATAGCTCGTCGGATAAGTAGACTAATTCTGAAGAGATTGACTGTATCAATGAGCATTTACCACAAAATTAAGGCCTTCAAAAAGAAGGGCGCCCCTGGGCTACAGGTGCGCAATTCTGTTTTTCTTTGAGAAATCTTCAAAAATTGACCATTGAAATCATCATTTTAGCCATCGACATGACCATATAAAAGTATAAGTGTCACCGTGAAATGCTCCTCCATCATGAAATGCTTCATTCTAAGTTTCTGATTCAGGTTCTGAACAATGGAACTACCTTTGACTAACAAAACACTAACAAAACTCCATGCTTGATATTGCCCAAAAATTGTGTTTTACATCATTTTAGCAAGGTTTAGACTATTTTAAGCAAAATGCCTTGATGAAGCAAAAAATTTGGTTTGGGTACAACACATTTTTTGATGTACTGGGTTGGTGCTTACTTTTGTAATCAAAGATTGGGGTCTTCTGTAGGTTGGTGCCTGCATATTAATAAAAGCAAATATTTTGCCTTGGTTTTTTTCTCGAAAGGGTTTTCCACGTAAAATTGATGTTCATTTTGCTTATGGTTCATTTGCGCTATCAAGTTTTGATTATTTAGTTTTTAAAAGTTTAAAATTGTTCTTATACTGATTCACCCCCCCTCTCTTAGTATAAATGTGTGCTCTTCATAGGTCGGCCAGCATTGACAAGGAATAGAATAGAAGTTTAAACATTGCCTTGTAAGAGTAAATGCGTCCATCGTATGATCATATAGAGGGGAACGATTAGTGGCCTTTGGCCATAGTGACAATTAGTGATTTACTTCTTAAACAAATGATCTCCTCTTTGACATCAATGACATTCAACAATGACATCAATTATTGTGACGTTGATTTTCTTGTTGACATCAATGACAATATTTCTAATAGAGGTTTGCTAAGCATCTATTTATAATGGAAATTTTCTTCTGATTCAAATACCAAGAGGAAATGGTAAATCAAAACTATAATGAAAAATGTCTATCAATATTGGATTGTAGGTTTCAACAGGAGTACATTTATAAATACTTGGGCTATCAAAAACTATTAACTTTTAAAAAAAAGCTATGCAACATTGAATCAAAATGACTGGCATTAAACACAAACATATATTGAAATACCGGAAACATATAGTGGGTCCTTTGGACAGATTTTTTTTGTAATGATAAAAGTTCTCTCTAGCTTTAAGGGCATATCTTATTTATAGGGATGGTGTGCAAATGTGATTAATGATTAGAGCCTTACAACCCCCTTAGTAGAATGTTTTCAAAACACGTGATCATAGAATTCTAAATATGCCCATTTTATCTTTTGCAATTTACTCCCTTTCTTATTCTTGTAATGCCCTTTCATAGTACTGTCCATATTTTTACTAGAATTTCCTTGGGCAGAATCTAGAGATTAAGATTTTTGAGTAGTATTTACTATTTTTCCCTGAAATTGAAAATTCCATCATTTCAATACTAAGTGCAAAAAAATTATTCGAAATTCCAGATTTTATTCAGTTAAAAACTTAATAAAACAAAATTTAATTGGATATGAATTTCAACTACTTCACAATGTACAAAATTATTACAAGGCAATATTTGCATCATTTGTAGTCAATGAGAATGAATAAAGATGGATATAAAAGATAGTTGAAGCTACAAAATGAGATTTCACTTTGGTAGATGAATTTGGAATGTGTCAAAATTCTTGCACTGAAGTTTGATCTACAGTTTAGCTTGTGAATGTGTGAAAAAAATTGTCTCCTGTTTAATGTGTACGCTTTTGCAAATTAAGGTGTTTATGTTTTTAATTTATTTTATACTCAATATAAACTTTAAAACAAAAAAACATCTTGTTGATTTGCAAGTAATCACTTTTTTTTTGATAATATAGTGAGGGTTCTATTGAGGCCCTAGCCGGGAAAGAAGATAACCCACAGAGAACAAACAAAGACTGCATATGTGGTAGATTAAACAAACTATTCTGTAACCCAGCAACCCAAAAGAACTAAAGAAATGAAACTACCACCACTAAGGGCATCTACCAAACAAGCAAATACTAGCACGTCTTCAAAACAACTTCCAAATCCTAGCCTGCACTATAGGAATCTAGACCAAGCCATTCTTCTTATGAGATTTGAGAATCATCTGGCTGAAAGCTTTCTTTATTGAAAAGGATTTTGTTGTTCAAAACTACCATCCAATGCTTCACAAGAGGGGCCAACATCAAAAGAGCATGACAAGCCAAGGAAGCAAGGCCAGGCCTGCAGGAGAGAAAAGCTGAATCTCACCCAGGTAATCTGAAGATGACAAATCCATCTTTTGCAAAGACTCTGGCGAGTCTGGACACAAACTTGAAGGAGAAGCACCCTTTAGAGACAATGAAGTGAATGTGATCAAAATTTAACCAGTTACAAGCAGGGGCATCCACCTGGTGTAGTGTCAACCAAAGGGACAAAATCCAAACTGGCGGAAGATCTCCTCAACAAACATTTTGAGGGCCACAACATCGACAATTCAAGGGGAGGACCTTGAAGGGGATACATCCTTCACAAGAGAGAGCACCTCTCCTAAGCAGGTAGAAGCTTATTGAGATGAGACAAAGGAAGGAGATTTCACCAAAACTGTCATGTCCTCTTTTGAACTTGCCCAGCAAGGGACTAAAAAGCCCATTCCTCAATTATTTCCCTTTGGTCTAAAAGCAAAAGTTAGAGAAATAATCTAATAATAATATTTTAAGTCCAGTCCTTAAGGTACATAAAAGGGGGGGCAACTTAAATGTTATTATTAGGATAGAAATGTGACCTTTATAACTCCTAAAAATATTTCAATATTTAAAGTGAGGATTTATTATTTATTTTAGCAAAGAATATGAAAAGGCTAAATGAGGAATTGAAAGGCACCTTTTGGAGGGAAAAGAGGGGTGTTAAGGTGTCTATAAGCAAGGCAAGGGACCAAAGGAAGGAGGTTGATTATTATCCAGTTTCTTCATATTGTTTGAGCCTTGTGTTCAACAAGCAATCCAAGGACAAAAAAACTTGTGATTGAGGAGATTGGAGTATGAAAACCCTTTGGGTTCCTAGTGGAGTTTGGGGACGAAAACCCTCAGGCTTCCTTGTGCAGTTCCATCCAAGGATTGTATTTGTGCAGAAGAAAAGATCTGGTGATTTTATTCAGAAATCAAACCTGAGCTTGAAAGATTTCCTGTATTCAGTATTCCAGTATTTTCAGTTGTATTTTCAAGATTTTTCAGTGAGTTAATTTCAGTTTTGATGTTTGGTATTTTAGTGTGTTTCCGTTTGAGCTAATATATACTTCAGTTTGATATGGTGTAGTTTGTGCACAATTATATTACATATTTATTATATCAATTGACTGCTCCTATTTGTAATAATATTATATCAGATAAAGAATTGATCTTATCATAATAGTTATTATGCTGGTGAATTGGTAGACTTGCACAACTATCATGCATGGCACAGCTTGTACACTGTAATCCAGATTTATCACAGTTTTCATAGCAGATAATACCGTTCCTTGTTTACTCATTCTTGCATGGACAAGTCGCAGTTATTTCATGGTCTCATAATATTCCAGATTGTAGCCATTACTGCAGTATTCTTACCAGATTCTGTGAGGCTGTTCCTTAGCAGCAGCTTGTTTAAACCATGCCTGTTCCATGCCTTTCAGGATTGCACTAGTTGGATAATCTGCAGTTCATGATCACAGTATATTCTGATTTCTGGTTTTGGACTGTAGAGCTTTAGGGAGGGTTTAGTTCTTATTTGTTGGATTGCAGTTCTTTCTTCATTGTTGGTAATCCACAATATCAGTGCGGTTAATAAAGGGTTCAAAAATAATTGGGTATAACAGGTTGTGCAGCCTGCTGCCAACACAAAACTCTCATTAATATTGCTGCTATCTTTTCATGCTACGTTGCTGAATATTAGCACACATAAGTAAAGCTCGTCTTCTTATTGCTGTACAATTTGGTTCCTGACAGATACCCCAGGTTATTTCAGAGAAAACAATTCATAAGGATTTAAAGATTTAATTGATAACTGGATCTACTGTTGCTGTTTGGCAAATTTTCATTTCAGTCATTTACTTATATAAATCTATATAAGAGAGTTTATCTGTAACAATATCACCATATGCTCTCACCTGGCCCTTTTGGGACCTTGGTGAACAAAAAGTGATAAATATTTAATTACAAACTAGTCTAGAATATCTAATAATTACAGGATTCCTAGAAATTTCTGAAGGGGACATTTTAAAAGCCATCTGATGTTGATGCTCCATACCTTTCCACTGAGAAGCATCCAAGCAGCCTTTGAACCTTTTTCGCAATCAAGCCTCTGAGAAATAACCATAGGAGAAGCAAAATCTACACAGAAAAGCAATCCACTCATAATCCAAAGGTTACTTCTAGATGTGTTCTCTTACTTTGAGCCATATCTCCTTTGGTAAACCCCTAGAGAGATCCATCTCAACCTGAAGTATAGTGAAGGTAGGGTGAGACCATGAACTAGTCTTTAGAGCAATAGACATAAATTTTCCCAAAAAGTTGTGAATAGCTAATAAACTGGAAGATTACAAATTTGTAAAGGGAGATCGGGCAGATTACCTAACTGAAAGTAAAGAGAAAGTCTCGGAGGAGGGATTATATTTTGGAAACCATGGCTTCATGCATGTGTCTTGCCCTAAGACTGAAAGTCAACTTCCAGAAGGTACCTCTGATCTTCCACTAATACATAAACCACAATAAAAAATCCTTGAGCACATGGACATATGACTAAATTATTAGAAAATAAGGGTTTCCACATTTTAGAAACCCAAGCATGAAGATAAACCAAATTTGGCCAGAGATTTTGAAATCTACAAACCAAACCTAAATTAGAATAATGCTCCTTGTCCTCTTAAGACATCTAGGCCCAAAACTAGCAACAAAATTGTTTTTGATTTCCACAACAAATGAGAAGCAAAATAGTTGTGAGACTTGCCCCACATTCTGAACTCTTGCCAAAATGCGGAAAAGGGAAGAGAATCAATAACTATGCTAGCCTTGGCAGCCATAACCCCGCACTTAAACCTAAATAGCAATGACAAGAGAACACCATTCTGATTAGGGTATCACTTACAACCCCCATTGAATACCTTCTTGCAAAACCAAAAACAAAAATCCCCTCTGCCTCTTTTGCCTAAACTTTCTGTCTGACCTTCTTGAAGGAGAGAAACAAGAAGCCCAAGCTACAAAACAATTTGCATGGCTATAAACAAACCCAATAGACTCCACAATGCCATATAAATCCAACCTCAAGGAAGGCATCAACCACTGTCATGTCCCCTTCCAGTTGACATCTCTCAGAGCTTATGATTAGCCTATTATGCGACCCTCGTAGGCTGATGGGATGGATAGAGGGTCTTGTTGGAGCTTGGCTTGGCTTCGGTTGTCAGAGTTTTACCAGTTGGCTTTCGTTCGGGCTCATTCGGACACCATTTGCCTGGATTGCTATTTTTAGCAGTATTTGGCACTCAGCGAAGCACCCCTGCTATTTTTAGCAGTATGGTTTGGTCATATGCAGAATCACTCACTTATTCGCCAGCTCCAGACAGTTCGTGAATTGGACATTTTTTTGAGGGAGATATTAATATTTAATTGATTAATTAAATATTAATTATTCGGAGCTTATATTATAAAGTTATAATATTTTAAATATTATAACTTAAGTGATTTGTTGAAGGGGGTCGACCATCATTGAAGGGGGCCATTTTTAATTATAATTTATAATTAAAAATGAGATTGAAACTATTGAAATATTAAAAAGAAAAGTTCGAATTTATTTAAATGATACCTAATTGAGAAAAAAGTCGAGCTTTTGAGGAATATAAGGGTTTTTCATTGGAATTCGAGCTATTATGTTGAATATCGAATTTTTGATCAAGTCTTCTTCCGGAGAACGAAGCCAAGGGTTTCAGTTGTCTACAGGCATTGGAGAACAAGCCATCTTCAGTGTTGCAGTTCAGAGGCTGTGAGATATCAGCTGATCTATTGCTTTCAGAGAGATATCTTCATTCAGGAGTTATCACAGAACATTCACAGAGTTATATTATTCAGGGTTTTGATCTGGAATTCATCTGGCAGTCAGTTATTCAGAGGCGCCTATCTTTGCTTCATATCTTACACTTCCTTCAAGGGCCGTACACATTTATTGCTGCTGCATCAGATCCGTACCTTGCTGCTGCAGGGCCGTACCAGCAGGTACAAGGCCGTACTTTGTCATCTTGAGTAAAGCGCCTTCATTCTTGGCATTCTGGATTGTTCAGCAAGGGCGCATATCCTTCTAGCATCATCTGCAAACATTTACGAAGGGAGAAAGTGGATTATTATTATAGCCGTACCATTTCATGATTATTCCAAGCGGCTGCAACTTCCAAGTTTTTAATAAATAAAGTTGTTACTTTTCTCATTGCATGTTACCAGATCTCAGATGTAATAAGTATAAAAAAATCAATAAATAGTCTGGCATCAAGAGTTTCTGAAGATTCTATCATTTCTAGAGTTGTATTATTTTATTTAAATTTATTTAGCAATTTCTTTCAAAATCGCAACTTTCTTTTATTCATGCAAAAACACCAAAAAAACCAAAAACGTCAAAACAAGCAAAAAACTAGCAGTTTCAGAAGTTAGCGGAAATAGGGGTTTCTACAGTGGTATCAGAGCTAAATCCTGCCATCCTGAGGGTTTAGCAATCTTATGCAGCCACAAGAGGTTGGGCCACACAGGTATTATACTCGCAGGAGAGCCTTGATTGATAGGCAACAGGTTTTGAACAGGCAGCCGGGAAACATGGTTGAAGATATTCCTAGAGAACAGATATTCCTCAAAACCCTAGGGATCAGGACGATGCAGAGGTTCTACACGCTCTCAGAGATTTACGAGCAGGTCAACGACAGTCTAACGATGTGCTACAGCAGTTGACAGTGGCACTCCAGAGGTTAGGTATGCCGAGGAGACCGTCACCACATCGTGACGAGGACAGGAGTGATGCAGGATCACGGAGAGCACCTAGGACTGCTTCACGGACGGCAGACAGGCCCACTAGGCCTACTTTTGTGAGACAGGAGGCCAATGAGGCTATGGCAGGTGAGGAGCATGAGGAGTTGTTCGCAGATACACTTATGGCAGCAAACGAGGAGTGGGAGCTAGTTCCACCAGATGTCAGAGAAAGGATTACCTTTGACAGATTCATTACACAGAGGAGAGAACATCACAGAGGTCGACAGGATTGGAGACCTAGACACCAGAATAATGATCTGAAGCATGCTACAAACAGGCTCAATCTAGCGATGTTCGATGGTAGTGGCAAGGTTACAGCCCAGGCCTGGATCAGTAAGCTAGACACTTTCCTCACATTGCGTCCGATGGTTGAGAGAGATGCTATTAGGTATGCGACATTGCATCTTGAGGGGGTAGCTTACGACTGGTGGCACCACGGGATGGTGACACTCCAGCATGATCGGATCACCTCATATCAGGAGTTCGTTGACAGGTTGGTGGAACGATTTGACAGGAAGGATCCATAATCCTATTTCAGAGATTTGGCTCAGTTGCGACAGAGTGGCAGTTTGGAGTCTTACATAGGTGACTTCCAGCGACTGTCAGTTATGGTTCCTAATATATCAGAGAGGCGTCTTGTAGTGCTTTTCATGGAGGGACTGACGGAACCATTGAGAGGTTGGATCAAAGCCTTTGATCCTCCTTCGTTACAGGAAGCTATGAAGAAGGCGCGTAGCATGGAGTTGGCAGCACTATCCAGTAGATTCAATTCCAGAAACACTTCTTCATTCAGGGACAATAAGGACTTCAACAAAAATAGAGAGAAATCAGATTTTAACAAAGAAAAATCAGATTTAAGAATGATTCGAAGGCGAAATCAGCAGCACCACCCTTGGATCGCGAGGCTCTTAATGATCTACGTAGGAAGAAGCTTTGTTTCTACTGCAAAGGTCCCTATGATGCCAACCATGATTGTCCTTTGCGGCCTAAGGGCAAGGCCAATCGAGTGATGTGGGCTTATTACGAGGAGTCGGAATCTGAGAGTTCCGAGCAACAGGAGAGTTTCGAGGAGTCAGAGTCAGAGGCTTCAAAGCCTAAGGCAGAGTCCGAGCTTAAGATTCAGGAGGCACGACTATCTAGCATTCAGCAGGAAGGTTCATTCAGACTTCGTGGAGTTTTGGCAGGACAGAGGGTCATCACCCTTCTTGACACAGGAGCCACCCACAATTTCATTGATGCTAGATTTGTGGAGAAGCGTGGACTCATTACTGAGGAATTCGAAGGCATTAGGGTTAAGGTGGCAGATGGTTACACTCTCAAGTGTGATCAAATGATTAGGGATCTTACCTTGCGCTTGAACAACTATGAGTTCAAGGCTGATTATTACGTGGTGAACATGGGGGATATCGATTTAGTCTTGGGCATGAAGTGGCTTCATTCCCTTGAGGAAGTCACTCTTCATCTCAAAGACATGGAGATTCGTTTTGATGTCGATGGGAAGACACATATCCTGAAGGCCATTCGGGACAGCAATGTCAAGACTATTTCCTTTCGTCGGATGGAGAGGCTCATGCGACATGATATGGTAGAATGGGCTGCCGAGTGCACATTGGCACCTATACAGGAGGGACAGCATAAGACAGAGTATCATCTTGACATTCAGCAGTTGAGAGTCAAGCATGGGAAGGTATTCAGTGATATTCCGCCAGGGAGACCTCCAGACAGGGGCATAGAGCACATTATAGAGCTTGAGGAGGGCGCTAAGCCCGTCATGATTACTCCTTACAGGCATCCTAAGAGGTTGAAGGATGAGATAGAGAAGACGATCAAGGAGTTACTTGCTATGGGTCACATTCGACCTAGTAAATCACCATTCGCTTCTTCAGTTGTCCTAGTGAAGAAGAAAGACGGTACCCTTCGCATGTGCATAGATTACAGAGTCCTGAATAAGAGGACTATCAAAAACAGGTACCCCATACCTCGCATAGATGAGCTTATTGATGAGCTCCATGGTGCATGCTACTTCACGAAGATAGACTTGAGATCAGGATATCACCAGATCGAGTTCGTGGCAGGATGTTGAGAAGACTGCATTCCGTTGTCATTGTGGACACTTCGAGTTTGTGGTGATGCCATTTGGGCTCACCAACGCGCCAGCGACATTTCAGTCCACCATGAACAGGGTCTTCCATTCACAGCTGAGGAGATATGTACTTGTCTTCTTCGATGACATTCTTATTTACAACAGGACTTGGCAGGAGCATTTGGCTCATCTGGAGACCGTGCTCAGTATTTTGGAGAGGGAGTCCTTGTATGCCAAGGAGTCCAAATGTGATTTGGGGATGACCGAGTTGCTCTACTTAGGTCATATCATCAGAAGTGCGGATGGATCCTGAGAAGATCCGCGCTATTATAGACTGGCCTACTCCGGAACCTTACACAGCTGCGAGGATTTCTTGGTTTGTGTGGGTTTTACGCAGATTTGTGAATGGTTATTCGACATGCAGCACCTATGACGGATTTGTTGAAAAAAGGTGCGTTCTGTTGGACTCCTGAGGCACAGGAGTGTTTTGTGAGGTTCAAGGAGTGATGACTACGTGTCCAGTGTTGGCACTGCCTGATTTTTCGAAGCCTTTTGAGCTTCAGTGCGATGCTTCGGTGAGGGCATTGGAGCGGTGCTTATGCAGGACAAGCACCCTATTGTGTATGAGAGCCGTAAACTCAGAGGGCCAGAGGCTCTACAGTATTTATGATAAGGAGATGCTAGCTATAATGCATGCCTTGGCAAAATTTAGGCAATATCTCGTGGGCAGTAAGTTCTGCATTAAAACTGACCACAATAGTTTGAGGCATTTCCTGGGGCAGCGAGATCTCAATGATCGTCAGCAGAAATGGGTGAGTAAATTGCAGGCATATGACTTTGATATCTCTTACATCAAAGGCACCCAGAATGTAGTGGCTGACGCTCTCTCACGCAGGCCTTATCTGAGCTCTATGGTTCACATTACAGAGGATTGGAGGCATTTGATTGTGGCAGAGTATGCCAAAGACACTTGGGCATCCAGTATTGTTGAGGGATCGATGGTTGACACCAGATACACGCTTGTGAATGACTTGATCATTTACAAGAACAGGATTTATTTGATCCCAGGATCAGAGATGAAGAACACTATCATGCGAGCCTTTCATGATGTACCTACAGCAGGACATCCCGGGTACTTCAAAACGTATAGACAGATTCGGGAGAGATTCACATGGAAAGGACTCAAGGCAGGATGTTCTTCAGTATGTGCGTGAGTGCCCTGTTTGTCAGAGAACAAGCAGGAGAACACGTATCCAGCAGGATTATTGCAGCCACTTCCGATTCCTGACAGGAAGTGGGAATGCCCGTCGATGGATTTCATTACGGGCTTGCCTAAAGCCCAAGGACGGGATTGCATATATGTGGTTGTGGATCGGCTGACGAAGTATGCCCACTTCTTTCCGATTACCACCACTTACACAGCTACACAGGTAGCAGAGGTCTTTTCCGTGAGGTATTCAGACTACATGGGTTGCCTCGGAGCATAGTGAGCGACAGGATAGTCGGTTCTGAGTCACTTCTGGCGAGGTGTTAGGACTTTGTGGGACCGCAGGCAGATTACCACCAGACCGATGGTCAGACGGAGATAGTGAATAAATGGGTGGAAGGTTACCTCAGGAACTACATTGCAGGGCAGCAAAAGGCTTGGGTCAAGTGGATTTATTTGTGCGAGTATTGCTACAACACTACATTCCACATGACCATTCAGATGTCCCCTTTCATGGCGTTGTACGGTTATGAGGCGCCGAGCTTTCTGGATTTGCTACTGAGTGACAGTAGAGTGCCGAGTGCTGGAGATTTGTTGCAGGAGAGTCAGGACACTATGAGGGCTCTCAAGGAGAATATTGCTAAGGCAGAATCAGCAGAAGCAGTACGTAGATCAGAAGAGGACAGAGAGGTCTTTTGAGGTGGGTGACATGGTTTATCTTATGCTGCAGCCCTACCAGTCTACTCTTAGGAAGAGTGGTTCAGAGAAGCTTAAGCCACGATATTATGGTCCTTTCAGGATCCTGAGGCGTGTTGGAGAGGTGGCTTATGAGCTAGAGCTTCCGGCAGAGAGCAAGGTCCACAATGTTTTTCACGTGTCACGTCTCAAGAAGGCGTTGGGACACCGTGTGGTACCTTCGGCAGTTTTACCTCCCTTAGATGATGAGGGAAAGTTGATTCTAGTACACGAGTCTATCTGGAGTACAGAGAGAGCAGTTGCATTAGGAGGACTATCGGGAATATTTGGTGAAATGGAGAGATTTGCGATGGAGGATGCTACATGGGAGGCGAGGATATTCTGCAGCATCGAGTTGAGATTGCTTGAGGACAAGCAATTTCGGGGGCGGACTGTCATGTCCCCTTCCGTTGACATCTCTCGAGCTTATGATTAGCCTATTATGCGACCCTCGTAGGCTGATGGGATGGATAGAGGGTCTTGTTGGAGCTTGGCTTGGCTTCGGTTGTTAGAGTTTTACCAGTTGGCTTTCGTTCGGGCTCATTCGGACACCATTTGCCTGGATTGCTATTTTTAGCAGTATTTGGCACTCAGCGAAGCACCCCTGCTATTTTTAGCAGTATGGTTTGGTCATATGCAGAATCACTCACTTATTCGCCAGCTCCAGACGGTTCGTGAATCGGACATTTTTTTGAGGGAGATATTAATATTTAATTGATTAATTAAATATTAATTATTCGAGCTTATATTATAAAGTTATAATATTTTAAATATTATAACTTAAGTGATTTGCTTGAAGGGGGTCGACCATCATTGAAGGGGGCCATTTTTAATTATAATTTATAATTAAAAATGAGATTGAAACTATTGAAATATTAAAAAGAAAAGTTCGAATTTATTTAAATGATACCTAATTGAGAAAAAAGTCGAGCTTTTGAGGAATATAAGGGTTTTTCATTGGAATTCGAGCTATTATGTTGAATATCGAATTTTTGATCAAGTCTTCTTCCGGAGAACGAAGCCAAGGGTTTCAGTTGTCTACAGGCATTGGAGAACAAGCCATCTTCAGTGTTGCAGTTCAGAGGCTGTGAGATATCAGCTGATCTATTGCTTTCAGAGAGATATCTTCATTCAGGAGTTATCATAGAACATTCACAGAGTTATATTATTCAGGGTTTTGATCTGGAATTCATCTGGCAGTCAGTTATTCAGAGGCGCCTATCTTTGCTTCATATCTTACACTTCCTTCAAGGGCCGTACACATTTATTGCTGTTGCATCAGATCCGTACCTTGCTGCTGCAGGGCCGTACCAGCAGGTACAAGGCCGTACTTTGTCATCTTGAGTAAAGCGCCTTCATTCTTGGCATTCTGGATTGTTCAGCAAGGGTGCATATCCTCCTAGCATCATCTGCAAACATTTATGAAGGGAGAAAGTGGATTATTATTATAGCCGTACCATTTCATGATTATTCCAGGCGGCTGCAACTTCCAAGTTTTTAATAAATAAAGTTGTTACTTTTCTCATTGCATGTTACTAGATCTCAGATGTAATAAGTATAAAAAAATCAATAAATAGTCTGGCATCAAGAGTTTCTGAAGATTCTATCATTTCTAGAGTTGTATTATTTTATTTAAATTTATTTAGCAATTTCTTTCAAAATCGCAACTTTCTTTTATTCATGCAAAAACACCAAAAAAACCAAAAACGTCAAAACAAGCAAAAAACTAGCAGTTTCAGAAGTCAGCGGAAACAGGGGTTTCTACAACCACCTCCATGTTTGTCCTTTCCACCCTCAGGGACAAACACAACTAATCGTCCTACTAAATCCCATGAACAAGCTCTACATTAGACTTATCTAGAACTTAAAAAATCATTCTAAGCCTCTTCAAGGAGGACCTTAAAAGGGAATTTCTCCTTTACTCATTGGTCTTTGTCTAGCTGCAGCCATGATGGGAACAACATGACAAACTAGCCAGCCAGAACCCAAAAAGCTAGCAAAAGGCAATATGTTTATTGTTTTAATCAGATTTGGAGCATTAAAACATTGAATACAACCTTATATAAAGAACATGGGTACCACTTTTGGCAACGTAATGGTTGAAGAGTGGTGTTAAGATTTCAGAGGACCAAAATGTAACCTTGTCCCTGACTAAAGAGCAGTGAATGAGAACTTAAGCCGTGCTCTCATTTGAAAGAGATACCAAAGTAGTCCAGTTGTCTAGAAAAGAGTTAGACATTGAGAAATAAGTTGTTCAAGTTCATCCCACATTAGCTAGAAACTCCACTGGCTTGTTTAACTCATGAAAGCAATCCCTGAAATTTAAACTCTCAAATTTAGTTGCTACATCTGGCTTCCTCAACTATGTGATTGGTCTTCTAGTTGGCCATCGTTACCTTCAGCATCACCTTAATAATAATTAGCGAGTCCCCTTCCACCATTAAAGAGGGGAGCTAAAGGAAAAGTGTGATTTTAAGACCTTTAACTAGCTCAAGTGCCTCTGCTTCATTGTTAGTGACTAAGGGGATATGGTAAGCACTAGCAAAAACCGGCTTTCCTCTCTAATCTTGAATCAAGTAACCCATGTATGCAAGATTAGGATTCCCTTTAGAAGCTCTAGTGAAATTTAGTTTAAACATCTAATCTTCCACAACACTTTAGAGGTAATAGTTTGGATTGATTTTCCTACTAATGGGAATCTATCACCTCTCTTTTTAATGTAGCAAAGAATCATATTGTTTTATCTGTTCTACTTTCCACCCATTGGAGATTCATTTGCATTCACATGTTGCTTTAGTTCTCTTTTTTGGCATAAAGTATGGAGGAGGTGCCCTCGTTGTTGGTGACACTTACATGTCTGTAACCATATTTACTAGCAACATCTTGTTCACTAAGGACTTGAAAAAACAAACACAGCTTCATTCTATGCTCCAAATTTTTTAATTCTCTTTATTCTTTCCTTTGTTCAATTGTTCTTGCAAGCTAAAGAAATATTATAATAATGACAAAGGCATTCAATATTCTTCATGCTTCGTTGGCCATATGGTTATTGATAGTTCTTCTACTTATATTTATTGTATATATTTCTTTTCTTTTGATTGCACAGATCTTTGAAGACATTGTACTAGCCTCCTCTATTTTCCTCAATTGGCAATGCAAGTTAGATGCTACTTGTCATGAGTGCAAACTAGGGGTGATGAGTTGTTTTGTGAGCTTAGGAGCTTCCTTCATGACCAAATGTTGGAGTTCGGATAATTTTAAGAAGTGTGTGCAACCATATTTACCTTGAGCTCGACCAGCTCAAAACCTGAAGTCTTTTGCAGGGGCTTGGCAGATAACTAATTAACATAATAAACTACCCACAATTACCTTCAAAGCCAAATTCACATATATTGGTTAATACACATATTAATTCTGATAACCAATATATTGTTTGAATAATGGGAGGACATCTCATACCAATATGAGTGATTCCTCATTGATAATTTGAGAATCTACTTAAATGACTAGTGAATGTGGACAAACAAAATGAGATCTTATGTCCATAAAACAAATTATAATATTGAGTTCACAAATTTAATGGTACAAATTTGTATGAAGCTATTGATTTTGCTAACAAGATGAAGAAACAATTTTAATGAGTATTGGAACCTGATATGGCGATATGACAATTTTTTTCTCTAGGGCATTGGTATATATATATGTTCAAAATTATAAATTGTGAGAATAATGAGACTCATAATTGCCAATAAATAGGATATTTGAATAACTCATATTCATAATTTGCAAAAATGAAATACTCAAGTCTCAAAATGTCATTACACAATGAATATTCAAAATTACAAAATTATAGGTTTACAAATTTTTTGTTCTTGGTTGATCCACTTATTTCTAGAATTCTCAGAAGGCACTCAGAACAATTTGACTTTACAAAAGTAGAATCCCCAACTTTATTCTTTGATCTGTCAGCATTGCACATAATACTGATTAGAATGCTACAATTACTGATAACATGTGATTGATGATATAGCTCAGTACAAGAAATCAGAAAAAAAAGTAAAGACTAGCCTTAGGTCTTGTTGGGTATGCCTTGAGTACGCCTAGGGAATTGCTGGGGCGCCTCGGGTTCCCTGTGGGTCCTTCATAAAAGACTAGCCTCAGGTCCTGCTAGTTATGCCTAGGGTACCACTTGGGCGCCTTAGGAAGTACCCTGGGTGTACCCAGGGGTGGGCCCATAAAGAATTGGGACTCATACCGAACTCACATGGGTATGGCGTGGAAAACAAGACTTGGTAACATAGATTTATGATCAATTCAGGTGAGTGGTCATTTTATGTTACTTCTTTGCAACTTGGAGTTGCATCTAAGAGTACATTTGGTGGTGAGAAGCAATGATAGGATTTGTCATGAATTGGAGTGGATTCTTAAGAGGTTTTCATTAAAGCTTTGAAATTGTTCATATAATTGAGTGACTCACTTGTGTCAAATTAAGTTGATCATTACTTGACAACAATTGACAATTACTTTATGTAATGGTGAAATTTGGCAGAACATTGGTCAATTATCTTGAAAAACCATTAACTGAGTCACATATTGTTTGGAAATCAAGTGCATTATTGAAAATAGTAAATATTATTCAAAATGTTGACAATTAAGTTAATTAACTAAAATTTGTTTGATATTTGACATTTTATGGATTAAGAATTGTATTTTATGTGTTACTTGTGAAGGTCGAGGTGTGAGGCAGCACTTTATCTAGGACTACTTTAGTTTAGATTTCTTGAGTCAGAAATGGAAAAGGATATCAATGGGCTTTTATCAATATTCTACCTACTTTATTAGATATCTAAAAAATGAAAGAACTTATACTAATCCGACTATAATTACTGTGAAGCCTCCAAAAATTGAAATATCAAATGTTCAAGTGCATACGGGGTTTAAACTTTTAAAGTGATCATCACTAATGGTTATAACAATTTTGCAAAAGAATTGTTATGTGGATCTGAAAGATAAAAGAAGCTATAGATTTATACTAATCTGACTACCAGGGATTGTTAACCCTTTGTTAATTGAAAGATCTAATGTTACAAGCACTTGTGGAGTTTTTATAGGTGATTATAACTATGGTAGGTGTTACAATTTTGATAGAAAAATAAGATTTAAGATTAATTTGCTTACAATCCATTAACCTTGTGGCTCTCTTGTTTCATTTTTTAATTTATAAGGGATATATGAGAAGCATATGTGAATAGTGGGAGAAGAAGACTATCACGAAAGCACATCCTAACAAGAAATTTAATTATTAAGTATTGGAAAAATATGCTAGAGCTACTATTGATTAAAATTTGGACAATTAATTAAGGTCTGAAGATGATCAATGTATTTAATATAGAACAAGTTGTATAATTTTACATAATATGAGATTTAACAAATAACTTCAAATAATTATAATGCACCTGGTAGGTTAATAAGCAGAGTGCAGGAGTGTACATCAGTGAATACCTCTCTTTGTTAGGAAGGAGTTATAGTTTATGAGAATCATGCTAGATTTCATTTGGTCACATGCAATGATTAATCATCCTGAGAAAATAATGGTTTAAATTTTTGTCTTTGACTTGTTTACTTGCAATTTTTTTCAGACAGATCTTCCAAGGGAATAGGATAAACCAAATTTTAGTTGTGTTTTAAAAAAAAAGAAAATGGTCATTGTGAGATGACTAAAAACAAACAATGGTCAAATCCTACAAAACTAAATCTAATTAAGATTTTAAACTTTTTATAGTAGTTCACTAGTTTTCCATTTCTGTTGAAGGTCAAGGATACCCAAGTGTAAGTGCATTATTGTAATACATGTGAGATAAATTATCATTTATGTTTTTTGTTGTGGTTTTTTCTTCCACCTAAATTGAGGTTGTAACCACAGGCCAGGCATGGAACACGTGCACCTACAAAGAAGAGAGCAAAAGCGCTAGAGCTGTTTTCTGAGCGTTTGGAGATGCTTTTAAAATCAGCAGGGCATACAGTTGTGGGAGATGCCCATGAGTCAAAGCAACTACCATCTTGGCTAAGGGGGTGGCGATCTCCTTGGGAAGGCAGGAAAACAAATGGACAACTAACACGCGAAGGGGAAGAAGAGTTGTATCAGTTGGGAAAAAGGATTAGAGAAAGATTTCCAGAACTGTTTAATGAAGATTATCATCCTGATGTCTATTCAATAACTGCAACCCAGGTAAGGTTTTGATCTTTCTAGTAATTAAATGTGGCATTTATTTACATATTGTTTATATTTGGTTTTAATACCAACTAGGAGATAAATCACAGGAATATATGTGGAAAGAAAATATTTCTTTAATTAATAAAACATGTTGAAATTATTTGCAAGTGCTTTAATATGCTGAAGGAAAGAATATTCGACAAATATTTGTAAGTAGTGGCAGGCAACCCCTATAAAGTCACTTCTAGGAAGAAAACTGCTATGTATTTGCAGATTATGAAGTCTAGTTTCTACCGAATGTCATGAAGCTTCTTCCATGTTTTTCTAGATATCTCTCAACAGTTATATTGTATTTTGTGGAATGTTCAATTTCATTTGAAGATTAGATGATAACATGATTAGAGTAGGCAATATCACGATTAGAATAGATGCTAGCATGTTTGTTCTAATTCTATCTAATATGTCTTATGAGTCACAGTTACCTGTAGCCAAAACTAAAAAAATAATTAACAAAATTTTGGACAAGTATGATTTAGTTCACTAATCTTGTAAATTAATTTAAGAAAAAAATTAAATATAAGAGATAAATTCTGAAAAAGAACATAACTGTCATAAATATTGGCAAATCAAATTAATGTATTAATATTAAATATTCTTTTATATTGTAGGAAATTTATATTGATAATTTGAGTTTTACGAACTAATAATACAGTACCCATTTGGCAAAAAGTTGTGCATAAAAATATCCATAGTTTTTGATTAAAATGGGATTTTGTAAGGGCCCATACCCTTGTACTATAAGCAAGATAAGCCAATAAAGCACAACAAAACAACATAGATCAACCCCCAGACACTAGCAGTGAAACATCTCCTCAACTAAAGGGAAAAACTATACCCATAAAACGACCTGCCCAAATTTAGGGTGGTTTGAAGTCAAATTGTTCCAATGAACTTTGATTAACCATAACCATCTTATCTCTAATACTATGATCCTTTTGCACAAGTCTCTGTTTTTTCGGAAGAACTAGAAAGATTGAAAGGGCATCATGCTTTACCAACTCCCTTCCCCTTTGTTGAGGGATCTCCATCATGATGAGCACATGGTGATACTGAGAGAGCGGGAGGGGGGGGGCTGGTGAATCAGTATCTAACAATCCTTTACTTTTCAAAACTTAACCAATCACAATTAAAACCATTCAAGTGAGATCTAACAATTAGGAACACAATGAGAACACATGATTTTACGTGGAAACCCTTTTAGGAGAAAACCAATATTATAGTTTAATCTTCTTGTTGTAGGCTTTAACCTGCTATCAAAGTCTCTGGACAAACTGAGCTCCAACTCAGCAAGAGGCTCCAACCTATTGGGGGCTCCAACCCCTTACACAAACTGAACTCCAACTCAGCAAGAGGCTTCAACCTTTATTTGATAGGCTCCAACTTATTTAATTCTTCATTGCTGATATGATGAACTCTTCCACAAAATCTGATTCAAATATAACCACTCTCTTCCTTCTCAACTCTGATTATTATCATGCACCATACAATATACTTCTCTCAAATCTGATCACAAATTACAATTTTGATCCAATTACAAATCCAATTACTTTCATGCACTCTTTCTTTTCACAAATTTGATCACTAACATGTATTTCTTCTTTTCATAAACCTGATCACTATCATGTTCTTCTCCTTTACAAATCTGCCTTTGAATTCCTTTACAAATCTGCTATAGATCTTTTTAATTCTACTATAGATCTGTCTACATACTTGCTTGAAGATCTGCTACATACTTTCTATAGACCTCTTTCAGGTCTGCTCATAAACCTGCTCAAACTTCTTTACAATCATAATCATGGCATTATTTTACACATCAGAATTAGACTTCATTTTCTGCTCTTTTTCTTCTTTTATATCTGCTTTTATTCACATAATATTTTCGAACTTACATGTCTTCAATGCCTTCAATCAGTCATCTTTTATATCACCTTCATACCTCTTCCAAAGAGAGGCAACCTTTCATAAAAGAGGCGCCTTATTTGAGAAGGGTGGTTGGCCTCTTAGTATTTAATTTCTTTTGTTTTTAGTTTCTTAAATGAGGTGACTCATTCTAATCGCTGCCCTTCTATGTTAATAGCTGCATCCTTTCACAATATGATCGCTGCATCTTCTAACATAGTAATTAATGCCTTGTTAAGCATTGCACCTCTTCATACATAATCACTGCTATTTTAAATTACATGATTGCTATCCTTGATAATTTCTTAATCGCTGCCATCTTCTATTTATCGGATTATCCTTAATATCTTTAATTTATATGTATCTTTTCCAGCCGTTGAAAATAATCAATATTTTATTGTTTGGAATTATTAAATTTGCAAGCTTAGGATAACTTTGATTATTTGTGTTGCCCTTCATAATCTGAAAATTGTCTTATTTTAGAAGGTTGACCAACATTAATGAAAACTCTTCACACTTTTTCCAATGTTAAAATCTTTAATTTAAACATAGATCTCTCTAAATCAATATTTCAAATCGATCTTCCAAATATCCAATAGTGTATAATGGATAGCTTCTTAATAGTTAACTTCTTATAACGGGGCATTTCTCTTTACCTTGATGTTAATGACTATATGTCTTCTCACCTTTGACATCAATGACAACGTCTCCAACACATCATAGCTCTACTATCTTCAAGAGCACTCCCCCTACTTCCCTCCTGCACAACCTTAGTAGTGGTTTTGCAATCATTATCAACAATTGGCACCAGTTCCTTTCTCTACCAAATTGAACAGTGTTTTGAGTTGCTCGGGCAAATAGCATTGACATGGCCTGATTTAAAGCAACAATGGCAAACAGCCATAGAGTTCAAATTCAATTTGTTGTACCCAATTACCTAGCTTAGATGATAAGGTAATCTATGAAGGGAGCATCTTGTCATCATCTACAAGGACACAAAATCTTACAAACAGTAAATGTTCCTTGAGTTTTGTAATTGCATCCCCATTGCAATCTACTACCAAATATTATAGACAATGCCCATAAATATCCTTTCATCCTAGTATTCCAATGGCAGCTCCAAAAATTTGACCTAGACCAAAAACTTGTTTATGTTATATCTTTCATTGGATTAAAATTCGGAGTCCAATTTTTTAGACATAGATCATTCTCCCAAGGAATCAAGGACCTTCCAAAAGGATCCTTGCATGATCATTTGGGTTCATAAATGAAAACAAGAAGAAATCATTTAGCAGAGCTAACACATTGACTAGTCCCTTATCTTCCATTTCTAAAGCATCCGCCTTCTAACAACATCAATATTAGGATTATATCTGTAGATTCTGCCAACTAGCAGCTTCTAAGCTAAACAACAAAACTTTCCAAGAAAGAGTCCGAAACAGTGATGTAGTGTTTCAATCCCTTCCCCAAAACTTGGGGAGGAGCAGCATATGCACTAGGTAAGACTTTCGAAAGGTCATAAAAAAGCTTCTCAGCTAGAGAGGAGTTAGGTGAATCCTCCTTTTCAACTTGAGCATCAAGCCCACACATAGTAGGAGCAACATTAGCCAATAGGTAGCCGCCATTGGGCATTGGCCCTCAGAATGCCACTTACAACCGTCTTGTAGGAAATTGCATCATGCAAACACTAGTTGTTCGCAACCTTGGCCACCCTAGCCATTGGAGCAGTGATAATTGATTCCCTAGGAGCCCCAACAGGAGTAGCAATAGGGATTAGAGTAGTCGCCTCACTTGAAATTAAAGGTATTTGAGGTGAGGGAATAAAATAACCATGCTTTAGAGCTCTCTCTAGGTGACATGGAATAGACCTAGATGAAGCTACCCTCCCAAAAGACGCTCACACTTGCTACACTAATCATTGTGCCGCCAACCACAACACCAAGAGGGATTCATCATTGTCATCAATAGACCATTCATCCTTGCCATCTAACTCCTCCAAATATAGCTCGTCCTTGCCATCATTACCATCTCTTTCATCTGCTCCTAACTCGCTCCTTCTCCCACTTAATGCTCTACTCCTGCTCCTTTTCCCACTTGCTATTATCCTCCTAATTATTAAAAGAAATACATAGTTATATAGGTCTTGGAATATGAATTGTGTCTCAATTCAACAGACCATTCATCCTCGCCATCTGGCTTGTCCTCACCATCTGGCTCATCCTCACCATCTAGCTCATCTTCACCATCTGGCTAATCCTTGCCATCATTGTCATCTCCTTCATTTGTTCCCAACTCGCTTGTGCTCCCACTTTGCACCAGGTTCAAAACCCCTTTCTCGCTTCTACCGCCACTCCCTTTCCCACTCGCCATTATCCTCCAAATTTTTAAAAGATATCCATAGTTATATGGGTTGGAATATGGATTTTGTGTCAATGTGTTATGTGGCCGATGTCGAGAGAATCATGAAAATTAAGCAAACGCAAATATCATAGTTATTGGGAGACATGGGGGTAACGGTACGAGGATGAGGATGGGGATGCCAATCAAATCAAACTATGCAAGTAAATGAATATGGAGACTGCTATATTACATATAAATGTGTTTGTGTTTAAATATGTCTATTGTTAGACAACACAAAATTGAACAACACATATGGTAGAAGTTTTCTTCAAATTGGAAGGGGAAGCTCCTTGAGATTTAACTAAATCTAAAACTAACAAAATTTACAAGTATGCACACTATACAAGATTTCATGGGGTTTATATTAAATGCAAATTACTAAATGACTATGATTTTGCCCTAGATGCAAGCACGCGGCTGTCAACAATCAAGACTTGCAATGAGATTTCTAGATATAAGGAAGATAAATTAATTCAAATACAAATGGAGATAACTTCCTATTGGCTAAAATAGAGAGCAATATTTGGTTGAAAGATTTGAAGGAAAAAACACAGATGAGTGTTTATTACTGATTAAATTAGAGGCCAATAAACCTACATCAATGATAAAGAATTTGACAAGTAAACACCATATGATTTAATGAAGGAAATAGTTAAATTGCATTTAAAGTTACAATTTAAATAGATATATTTTGCCAACATGAAATTTGACACAAACATTCTACTTTTGATTTGCTTTAGGAAATTACGAGCAAAGATTTACTAATTAATGAATAATAGTTGAACAATAGTTTATGCAGCATAAGTCTAACATGAACTATCATTACAATTAATATGCTCAAGGCATTTATTTATAAGCTATATCACAAGGTTCATGTTTGTATTTGAGTTTGGCAAAGAGAAATTCGGATTAAGTTTTGGTGAAGGGAAAATTTGAAAAAAAATTGTGATTAAATTCGACTAATATAAATTTGCAATTTTTTTAATAAAAGAAATAAATCCACACAATTGTCAAAATATTTAAACATTACTAAATAGATTTGAATTCTATATAAAAAGATGCTACATTTGTAAACCATGATAAGTTTATCAAAGTTAAACCATAAAGAACACATGAAATCACAATTGTAAAGATTTTTTCTTTCAAAAGGTGTCAATCAAGGTCAAGATATAAATAAAATAGTAAAACTATAATAAATTTTAAAACATTAAATATAAATAAATTTGACAAATTTAATTTAAATATTGTAATTGTAAATATGTTAAACCTAAAATTTTAAGTATATCCTTTGTAATTTTTTTTTGGAACAATTTTCTTACAAAAGTCTTGGGCTTGAGCACATTCCTTTGTTTTATCTTCAGTAGAAAAGAGCCTTTTATAAGACCCTTGAAAGACCTTTGTGATTGCCTGAGATTCATGAAGCCATTGTCCATTTTTTTTCAATTGGACCTATACTCTTGATTGCCAAATTTTTCTTTAGCATATTGAAAAAGAATTTAGAGCCTCTATCCCCATCTTTGACCCAATTGACCCTGGCCCATGACCCTTGCATCTTGGGCTCTTTTAATCTGAAAACATCTTAGTTTATGTCTAATATCATTAAGATGAAGAATCTTATCAATGTTTTTGATATCATTTTGAATCTCTTCTTCAACATCTATCAACTCATCTTCTAGAGCACATTCCCCATCTTCCATTTTCAATTGCAATCTTTTTCCCAATGGTTTGTAATAGGATCTTTATATTAGACATCAATCTGTTCCAATAATCTCTAGCCGATACTTTTGGAAAAATCATTTTGTTTATATATCTAGGGGTATGGATACCTTCCAAAGTCTTCATCTTTTAATAATTCAGTATTAAGCGAACATGCAATTTTTATTAACTTTATTTCCATTGTTATTCCCCTTTAGCACTATTTTTGCCTCTATAGGATTATGATCTGACATAGCTTTTGGTTTAACTCTGACACTCTTAGAGTCTTCAAACTGTTCAAAGCAAAATGTTTCATCATTTGCATAGAACCTATCTAGTCTACAATAAATTCTATTGTTTCCCATTTGATTATCGCACCATGTGAATCAAATGCTCCTACTCTCTTTTTTTCCCCTCTAAAGGTTCAAGATGTTTTAGGGTTCTTTTCATTCTATGCTAGTATAGATGTTCATTTCCTTTCCAGGTCCAAGGGATACCACCTTTTTATCTTCCCTGTTCTCATTCATATTGAAGTTCCCTCCAATTATCCAAGGCACCTTGGGCATTTCATATGTGAGCCATTTCCAAACTTCAATTCTTTCTTTGTAATCATTGGGGGCATAAATGGAACAGATACCAAATTTACTCTCATTATTATCAATAATTACCCATAGGCATCTGTTACAAGGAAAGCAGCCTGAACTGCTAATAAATTTGCTCCATTTCCAGTTTAGAAGAATAGCATTTCCCCCTTTCCTTTTTTCATGGTTTCTGTGAAAGACAAGCATTTTTCCAAATAAATTTCAAGTTGTTTTCTAACTGGAAACCGACTGCTTTTACTTCTTGAATCATCAAGCAATTCAAACCTTTTTTCTCATTGCAGAGTGCCCTCAACACATACTTCTCCTATCAAATGATTCTAATCCTCTCACATTCCAGCTTAGGCAATTTATGGTCATTTATATTGAGGATTTGGATTTTTTTGGCTCCTGTACAGCCTATCAAAACATGTGGGCAGATCTTCCCCCTTTCCTTTTTTGACAGGTTTTTGACCACTATTACTTTTGCTGACATTTTTCCTTTGTTTTGCCTCATGCTCCTTAATTGAAGATTTAAGCCTAAGATTTTGCTTTACCACCTCCTCTTGGAAAAGTGGATTGAGGCAATTCATATTCTTGTTTTCTTTCATCATTTCTTCACCTAGAGGTAAACCTTATGTGTCGAAAGAGTCTCCTGTATTTGGAAAGTCTGGGAGTTTGCTTCCCACTTCTTTTCTTTTTTTCCTTACTCTTTCAGTTTGTCTAGCACCAATTCTTGGGCATTCTTTTTTCTAGGGACAGATTCTGATTCCTCAGGAGAAACGATTTCCCCCTTGTTAGTGTCCTTTTAACAACTTCTGGTGTGAGGTTAGAGTTAGGGTTGGGGCCATTACCTCCCTCATCCTTCTCTTCAGCAACACATTCAATATGTTCTTTAGCCATTGCCTGAGATTCAGGGTTTACACCCATTTCAATGGGGATTGAAGCCTCCCCATCTACTTTTATTCCATCCTCTTCTTGTTTTTCCTTTCCCATATCTGGAATATTGATTTCAGGGTTGTTTTCTTTTTCTACATTTGGGTCCTGGGAAGAGTTATCAGAATGCTTTCCATGCTCTCCATTTTTAAATGCAACACTAGGGTGAGCTTTTTTTTATTAGATTTGGATTTTTTTGGGCAGTCTTTCTCTTGGTGCCCATTTGATTTACATAAGAAATAAGCATTTAGCCCTCCCAGAGCTTCTAGCTCACATTTAAAGACTTTTCCATCAATAAGAAATTTCAAGATATCTGGAATTTGAATTCCAATATTCAAGGTTATTAGAACCCGAGCATTCATATGTGGGAGGGTAGACTGAGTTTCTTCGATCTGTAACACCATGTAGATGGGGCAAGAATGCCCACACATGGGGTGGGACATTTTTAACATTTAACCACCTCAGGATTGAACAAAACATTATTTCCTCTTGAAAAGCATTAGGAGACCAAGTAATGGCTTTAAACAAAGTTTTGCCAATATTCCAGAAATCTTTTTCAAGAACCCTCTTTTGCATGTTATTGTTTTTTAAAAAGATTATGAACAAACCTTTCTGAATCATTGTACAAAACAAGAAATAAATCCCAAGTTTCTTCCCCCAAACATTCAACAACTAGTTGTCAAAAGAATTTTCTTGCGGGAAGATTATTACTATCCATACAAGCCTTAAAAATTTTAGTGTTCTTTAGCCTATTTTCTTCGTTTTTAACCGCTTTCAACATTTCTTCATTTGGATCAATCCTAAGCAGCCATGGCAAGAGGGGATCCTTACCTCTTTCACCAGACTCTGGGCAGCTTTCTCCACCTTCCATGGTGGCATCTCCATTGTCTCCTCTAACTCCTAGGTTGAATTCTGCATTTTCCAACAGCCTTTCCAGTTCTTCTGCTTGTAGGATTTCCTTAAAGGATTTTGCACCTTCATTCTGTCGAATCCCCTCATCCCCTTCTAAATAAAGACAATCTTCCATAAACACCCGCACAGGTGCTATCAATACATCTGTGCGAGCCTATGGAGAACCCCACGGACCTAGACAAACCAAACTTAGAGGTATGAAAATCAACTTAAACAGGACAGCCTCCCAAAGTGCAAAACCTAATGACGAACAGACACAAAACCCTACGGACTTATAAACGCGAATCCACAGGATAAGATAACAAAGACTTGCACCAAAAGGAAGCTCCAGAATCACACTAATCTCAAGGCCAGGGGGGCTCAGGCATCCGCACAAGTCAGGTGTTGTTTCACCTCACCGTGCAGCACCAGAGCTTGTTCCTCTATCATTTCCGTTTATTGTCTTCAAATACTTGTGTTAAATGCCTTTGAATGATTCCCTCATGCTTTATTAGTTGAAACTTGAAACTTTTTCAATCATTTCTCCTCATGCATAGTTGGTAAAATTGGTACATCCATCCCAGCTTCATTTTGTCTTCTCCACTCTTTGCATAGTTTAAAGCATTGTTAAAATCATCCCTTCCCTACAAAATTATTAGTTTGAAAAGACCAAGGATAAGACAACTTTGACATGATGACTGGAAGAACAATAACTAACTTGATGTGATACCAAGGATTTATTGACAATTAACTAAAAAAGAAACTTTAAAATGGAGTTTTGTAGGGGTACCAACAAAATGTAGTTCCCAAAAAATGTGGATATGAGGATGGGGATGTGGTCAACACTCCTATAATAGAGTTTGTAAGTAACTGTGATAAATATCATATGAATTAAAGCTGAGAAAGTTTCAAAATGGATTAGTAGAACAAAATATTTCATAAAAAAATCAGAATAATAATTGTGAACTGGAAAATCATAATTTAAACACGACAAACACAATCCAAACAAAACGATTAAGTAGATCGGGTTGTTCTAAAGTGGACATAATAATTTTCAACGTCGAGCAGCAATACAAAGCTTGTAAACTCACAAAAAGTAAATTAATCTCTCTCAACATACATATAAAACATTTTAACTGCAATTTGAAAGCAAGAAATGCATAATAATTCTATTCAATGAACACTTAATTTTAGATTAACATTAATATTGAATATAGCAATATTTAGGCATGAGAATTACCTTCAAGAAATATAATATAAAAATACATTTATATTGTTTTCAAAGCATTGCATGAAATAAGTTAATTGAACTTCAACTCTAGCTACTAACTCAATTGTATGCAATGCAATTTTTATTACAAAATCCTATACTTTAAAACTAAAACTAACACCATGCAACTACTAGTTAATGATGGTCCATATTATTACAAGTTGACATTTGGAAGTCACATCTCTTGCATGAAAAGAGATCCAAAGATAGATGATCTTAAAATCGTTGACTATGGGCTAAAAATAGATATTGCCAAAAATAGTAAAAAACCTAAAAATAGCATGGGCTAAAATATAGAGGTAGCTAAAAATATATGGACTTTAACTAGTGTGACTATAAATAGCAAATCTCAAAACATGCTCTTTGAAAATGGTGATAGCTAAAAATAGACATTTGGAAAGGTGGTTGTGGATGAATTTGATGATTTTGTAGCCGTTTCTTTGATCATGGGTAACCCTTTGAAGACATAAAACCTTAAAATTCCACTTTGACATCTTGAACCCTTTCATAGGCATGCACTTTTGCCTTACATATGCACCAATAAATTGTAAAACAGGCTTTGAACTTGCATTTTTGATTTTCTTTGTATGGTTGGGCATTTCATCATTGTGTACTTGATAATTGGTCTTTGAAAGTTGAGTTTGAAATTATATTTTCTTTAGTGAGGTGTGCAATTGCACCCCAAACATACACCCAATAAAGGCTTTTTTTTATGCTTACGTTTTGAATTCACTCCTTTGTTGAGGTGCATACTTCTTCTCTAGGCATGGCCTTGTCAATATATAACTTGAAGACTGTTGATCTACACTATTAGATGCGCCCTTGATGCTCTCACTTGTACTTGTACACTATGATTCTGGAACATTTGATTTTTTTCTTTATGTCTAGGTGTGCAGTTCATGCTCCCATGTGCACTTGACAATGGACTTTTCATACTTTGATGTGAGCTAAAATTTTTCTTTTTGAAGTGCACAATTACACCCTAGAAAAGCACCTGATAATTGGATTTGAATGTTTTCTTGGCGAGGTGTACCCTTTATGCTTAGGCACACACATATGTATTGATTATTGAGATTGCTTTTGAAAACCTCTCTTATGAGGCACATAGCTTACTATGTGGTCAACAAGTTTTTAAATTTGAAACCAAATTCCCTTTGATAAGTTGTGTGCCAATGATTTGGATGTACGCCTTGACACTATCCTTTGACTGTGAAAGCAAACCCTCTTCATTGTAAGTGAACCCCAACCTTGTAGGTGTGCACCTTTGCTAGATTTTGATTAGAATTAGAATTTTCTTCTTTTAGTTGTGCACCTCTGCAAGTGACTTTGGTCTTGCTTTGGTAGATACACTCTTCATGATTAGAGTTGCAACTATATACATGTTTTTTGAAATTATACTTCCACCTTTATTAGGTGAGTGCTTCTCCTTTAGACATGCACCTTTGAAAGTTATCTTTGATTTTGACTCTCATGTATCCAAATACATTATTGATCTCAACCTTTAACAAATTTCTTGGTTTAAAAATTGTCCTTTGCTGTGGTAGATGTCTTAAAGAGCCTCATTTCATGATCTAGCAAATATTTAGAAAATGAGAAAAAGACAACAAGATCATGCCAATTGGACCAGACATGATCATGACTTGGGAGAAAACAATAGACTTTAGTTTAAAAATTTGCCAATATGAAAGTTTTGTATGGGTATGATAATATGTGAGTTAAGATTTCAGCATCTTTTTGAGTTTTTTCTAGTTGTGTTCTAATTCTATTGAAGGAGTGGTGCCCATTTTTAGGCAGTTTTCTTTTACAATTTTTTTACGATTAGGTTTGTCTTAAAGTTTATTTCTTTCCAATTTTTTTGTAGCTTTAAGTGTTTCACTTTATAGCTCACTTTTTGAGATAAAATAAGATTATTTTGAAGTCCTAAAGATTGGGCATTTGTAACCTATAAATAAGTACTTTGAGCACATAAACTTGGAAGATAGTAGATGTTATGTTTATATCATAGTAACGAGACTCGGACTTGCCTTAGACTCGGCTAGGGTGACTCGACTTTGGACTCGGGACTCGGTGCCCGAAGCTTAGCAAAATGAAAAAACCCTAGAAATTTAGAGATTTTTAAGGATTTAAAACTTGTTTCAAGCACCCTTTATTGAATAAACCTTAAAGACACAATAACATCATTAAATAGAAGCAAATTTGATCACATACACAAGGATACATCGATCACATAAGTATAAAGTACACAAATTGTAGCTGAGCTGCTGAAGGAAATAACACATTTAGATATATAAATATAGTCAAATGTATACAAAACTCATGGAGTATGAAATCCATGACATCAAATGTTCCAAACAAATATGAAATATCAAAACAATAACTATAAATCTATGGCTCAAAGGAGTCTATATCCTTCCTATGAAGGCATCTAAGGTGGGTCTTAGATGATGTAGCAACTAAAGCCATAGTCTTTGCTTGTGATTCCATGCCACCCTCACCAACATTAGTTGTGGATGTGTTTGCTCGTGCTTTAGCCTCCTCCTATGCCATGGCTATAGCCTCAGCCTCTCTATCTGCCTAGTCAACCCAATCAAGGTCCTTGTCACTAACACAAGTATACATCGATCATATACGTATAAACACGAATTGTAGTTGAGCTGCTCAAGGAAATAGCACACTTAGATATATAGTCAAAGACTCGAATGTATACAAAACTCATGGAATATGAAATCCATGACATCAAATGTTCCAAACAAATATGAAATATCAAAAGATTCAAAACATTAACTAGAAATCTATGGCTCAAAGGATCCTGCATCATTCCTACGAATGTGTCTAAGAGAGGTCTTGGATGATGCAGTAGCCATAATCTCAAGTATTAGAGCAATTGCCCTAATGGGGTTGAGGGGCAGTGCCCTTTGTGGGGGTCTAGGCGCAATGCCTCTAGTGAGGTCAAGGGGCAGCGCCCCTTGTGGGGGTAGTGCCCCCAGTGGGGTCAAGGGGCAACGCCCCCAGTGGAGTCAAGGGGCAGTGCCCCTTGCAAGGGTTTGGGCGTAGCGCCCCTAGTGGGGTCAAGGGGCAACACCCCTTGTGGGGGTTTGGGGGGTAGTGCCCCTAGCAGGGTCAAGGGGCAGCACCCCTTGTGGGGGTCTGGGGGCAGTGCCCCCAGCGGGGTTGAGGGGTAGTGCCCCTCACGGGGTAGCACCCTGGGCGCGCTCCCTGTCGCGATACAGGGTGGGGTTGAGGGGCAAAGCCCTCGCCACCAAGCCCAAATTGAGACCTCCAAAACCATACAAACCTTCATGGCGTACATCATTTTGCATTCACAATAAGTAAAAAAAAAACAAGTTTTAACTTCAAATTTCATGTAATTTTTTGCACTTTTCAAACCTTGCTTGCCGAGTCCTACTGATGAGACTCGCCTAGACTCGGTGAGTCCGGTGAGTTTGCCAAACTCAGCAAGTCCAGCTAGGACTCGGTAGGACTCGGCCGAGTCCGAGTCTGAGCCCCCAGGACTCGGCTAGGGTGACTCGACTCGGGACTCATCGAGTCTTGGCGAGTCCTGGCGGTTTATATTGTAGAGACTATTGTTCCAGCTGGTTTGTGCTTGTGTTTGTATTTCCATGGAGTAAATTGAAACTAAGTAATTTTGTCAAGCTTTCTATTGATCTCCTTTATGCTTTAAGTTGTAGCTTTGTATGCAATTTAACAATTTATTTCTTGGAATCATGTGTTTATTCTTTGTTCAGGTTGGAATTCCTTCAAATCTTGTTTGTACTAAATAGCTAGTCTCTATTTTAGCTAGCTAGAAAATGTTGTTTGCGTGTTTTTAGATTAGTTGTTTCATTGTTCAATATTTGAAAATCTCATTTGTAAAGGCATGACTATTAATAGTTTGGTGCATATATCTAAGGCAAAAACATAGGCATGTAATTATTTCTTTTATGCCAAACTCCCCTCGTAGAATATTGTAAAGTGTGCATAATTGCATATTTTATCAATAGTTTATAATTTAGAGTCAATTTAGCTTAGGCTTAGGTTAGTTTAGATCTTAGTGAGCTCCCCTCTTAATTTGAAGAGAGGTTTATCCTCACACACTATTCCCCTTTGTGTCATCTTGTAAAAGTCAAATTAAACTGCTAGTAGATTTAAGCTCCATAAGAGATAAACACTCTTAATCTAAGAGGAAACCATACTAAATAAGGACTTCTTTAGGAATAGTGAGTAGCCTAGTTGCAGCCCTCATGAGATTCATCCTACCACACTTGAGATCCACATGTTCTACTCCATGCTTCTTACAAGAGCTCGCAAGCAATTACTAACTACTCAGCCTCTAGCTGCATATACCAAGCTTCACTCACAATGACCATATGAGCTCCATCCCAAGCCCTCTTGATATAGGCACAAACAAGAAGAAAATTTATTATGGAAAGCTTACTAAGTTTTCTAATCAATGCGGCCAAGTGATACTTCCCAAAGTGGGTGCCTAAGTTTAACTTTTTACACCCAAGCATCATTACAATGTCCAAGGCAAACCCAAATGCTCTCTCCAATTCAAGTGCCCAAGATGGCTTGTCTTCATGTGGCCCCACATTAAATGCATTTTACATGACCTCTAAAAGTTAAATGCATTTTCCCAATGTGCCTTCCACATTTAATGCATTTGCAATGTTACACACAACAACTATCTAGGAAAATACTGCACTACCCAAATTGTGACACCGCACTTAACGATGGATCACCACTTACAAAATATTAATACTTTATGCAAAAAGTACAACACATTTCTCAACAAAAAACTATATCTGAAAGCTTGCTAGTTGAACTGAAATTTCATGTTTTTAAATTGTATTATACCATCCTATTTGACAAAAAAGGAGCTGTTTCATTATTATGTAGATGATGATCTGCTTAAGTACATATTGGTCACACCACATTGAGTATAGTGATATTTTCTCAACTTGACATTAATATTAGACACACACACACACACATATAATTTTATGTATACTTGAAACTTAATTGCTTCAATGCAGAATGAAGAATGTAGTTCATTCTTTAAGCAAGTTGGTGAGAATTTTGTGTAAACACATTGTTTGTAAGCTGTAGGTTCCCAGAGCCTCGGCTAGTGCAGTGGCATTTGGCATGGGTCTCTTTGCTGGGAAAGGAGTTCTTGGACCAGGTCAGCAACAAGCATTTGCAGTTACAAGTGAGAGTCGAGCAAATGATATACATTTGCGTTTTCATGATACTTGCCAAACTTACAAGGTAAAATATAGTCTTTCAAAATCATAGTACTTTTAAAGGTTTTTTCTTTGCTTCAAAAGTTTATAATCATTTCCAATGCATGCTGTTCTTTATATGTTCATTTTGCAGTTAGAAGTAGTAAATCCTTGGATACAATAAAACAAAGATAGTTAAGCAGTGTCAACTGTTAAGTGCTCTTTTTCCTTGCCTTTGTTGGAGAGATTTTCCTAATTCTAATTCCAAGTCGATGTAAATCATATGATCTCTAGAGTAATATAAGATGCATTTCTTAAAAATAAAAAAGAAAAAAAGAAGTTTTTAAGAAGCTTTAAATTTGAACTAGGTATAATAGCTAATGTTGCAAATATTTTGTGGGGTACATTAGTATTTAATATCAAATGATCAATATGATAATTATGTCAAAATTAACCTAAATAGATTAACATGTTAGTTCAAAAGCAAGGGAGAAAATTCAAACATGGATTCCTGTGTGAAAAAAACTTGCATAAAATTAGTCTTCAAATTATGTATGGATTTACATGATTTTGTTAAGCGATATTCTTTTTAATCTACTTCTAAAAACAGAACTTTAATTCTGCAGGAGTCTAATTTTTCTCAAAGATTGCAATTGACATCAGAAGAAATCATTATAACTGTTCCTATATTAGGCCTGATTGCAATCATCTGTACTCGCTTTGGCTGTTATATTTATTTTATTCTCTGTTTGGTGGAACATGGTTGGTTGAACTTAGTTTGTGTTGTCTGCTTAAGAAGTGGTGTTACATATTGCAGGACTTCAAGAAGATGCGTAAGCCTGCAATAGAGGCTTTACTATTTGATGTTTATACAGAAGTTTCAACTTCTTTGTTAGAGCGCTACAATTTGAATTTTACAACAGAGGATGTGGCCTCCCTTTGGTTTCTTTGCAAGCAAGTAATATCTTTTGTTTTGAGTCTCCCCGTTTATTTATTTTGGAAAGATCTTCATTATTTTTATATTGCAGAATTTGATTGTGTTTTAGGTCATTTAAACAAGGGAAACAAATTCCTGTCATGAGTCATTATTGTAAATGATTCATTATGCATATGATCATTTTCAATGTAGGAAGCATCCTTGCTGAACAAAACCGATCAAACTTGTGGACTTTTCAGCCAAATTGAGGTGAGGCTATTTTAACAGGATTTTTTTCACATGTGGGTTGGATTATGTTTGTATTTTATATTGTGCCCTGGTTGAAAGGATACTGCAGATTACAAGTATGTTTTATGGCATCAAAAACTAATATACCTCAGTGTTAGGGTTTTTAGTAATTGTTAAAGTGTTAAATTTTTTTTAGTTGGTCATGTGTATTAAAGTTCAATTTACTGTATTCTAATTAAAAAATGAATATAACTTTATGTTACTTATTGAAAGGAAGCAGGGTATGTAGAAATGATTCCTACACTAATATTTTAAGGAAAGTGTTATGCAAATTTCAATTTTTTAACAATTATAAAAAGAAGAAACACATTTAAATAGAAAATGAACAATAAATACCATAACATAGGTGTACGTGTGGAAAACACTTTCAGGAGAAAAGCCCCACACTCTAAAGTAGCTCGATGTATTATTTAGTAAACCATGATTACAATACACTTGCAGAGCAATCCTTCACATGAGTATCAACAACTCGAACACTTTCAGGAGAAAAGCCCCACACTCTAAAGTAGCTCGATGTATTATTCAGAAAACCATGATTACAATACACTTGCAGAGCAATCCTTCACATGAGTATCAACAACTCTAGAGATCTGGAGGAATTCTTACAGCTTACCAGTATCTACAAAACTCTACACCCAACCTTCATATCAAACATCTAATATATAGGAGATATAAAACCCAAAACCTTCAAATGGTAATTAGAAGCCCATGAGCTAAAACCACCAAAAAGTGGTGCCCAACTTATCCCCCAATCAAAGATGCCTTATGATGTATCATGAACACATCATAAGTAGGTCAATAGGTGTAACTCCCCTTTACAGCTTTTTTAGGCATCTTAACAATTTTTTACATTTCTTATGCAAAGTTTTGGACGCCATAACTTTTGATTTGGTGGGCCGATTGGGCCTTTGTTAAAAAAAAATAAAGTACGTGAAGTAATGTACACAACAAGCACCGTCATAGGCAGTGTTGAGCAACCAGGAATATTTATTTTGGCCAAAAACCAACTGTATAGCCCAAAAATTGAGTTTTTTTGTTTTATATCCAAAGGAAAGGTAAATATAAAAGTAACTTAAGCTATTCCAAATGCATAACATGTTGGAAAATTTGGTGGAACAGTAGTACTAAACCCTCAAGAAATCACAAAACATAAAATAGCAAATTTTGTCCACAAGATCTAAAAGAATTTCAATTTTTTGGGGAACAATTATTTTTTTATATGAAATCAAAATAATATTCTATCTCCTATTTTGCTTCATCAAGAAATTGAGCTGACAAAAAAATAGACTCTCATCATTTTTCTTTCTTTTGATGAGCACATGCTTATACTTAGAAAGGGGGAGTGCCGGGGGGGGGGGGGGAATCAGTACAAGACAATCTTTTACTTTCTTCTTCATGCTTGCCTCGTGTAATTCTTCTTGTGATGGCGATGTTTCATTCCTTTCCTTTTGTTATAGTCTTCTTCCTCATCACTACTTTCACTTTCAGCATCTGGACACTTAGCAGCAAAATGTCCTATATTACCACAATTAAAACATTTAAAAGTGTACTTACCTTTGTGTTTGCTGGATCCTTTCTTATGCTTCTCACGGAGTGGGCTTCTTCTTCATCGCTTGAACTATCAGTTGATTTGGGTTCTTTATTCTTCATCTTCTTCAAGGCTTTAAAAGCGGCTTTGCGCTTTGATGCCTTCTCCTTCTCAGTCCTCATTTCATATGCAGTAAGGATCCCATGCAACTCGTCCATCTTCAATGTATCTAGGTCCTTCATTTTTTCAATAGTGAAAACTTTCACATCAAATCTTAAAGGAAGAGATCTTAGCACCTTTTGCACGATCATGGATTCTTCAATTTCTTCACCAAGTCCTCGGATGGTATTCACAGTTTTATCAACGTGGAGTAAGTAAGTGGCAATGCTTTCTTTGTCCTTCATCTTAAGACTTTCAAATTGTCTTCGGTGGGTTTGGAGCTTTTCTTTCTTCCCTTTATCATCTCCTTCATAGATATTCTTAAGTTGATCCCAGATATCCTTGGTAGAATTGCAACGCGTCACTTTCACAAACTCCGATTCTGATATTCCGCATAGATTGCATTCATGGCTTTCACATTATTTTCACTTGCCTTCTTTCCATCCTGATCCATTGGGGAGGATGATGGAACAACATACCCATCCACTATTGATTACCAAATATCAAATCCAAGTGCCATTAAGTAGGTGCACATTCTTATGCTCCAAAAAGCATAGTTTGATGCATCAAACAATGGAGCCATGTTGGAGGAGAATCCTTCTTGGCTTGCCATGTGTGCTCTTGAGATCTTCCTTCTAGCGGTTAAGTTATTCTTTGAAGGAACCAGGTCTAATACCAATTGATGAGCACACGCTTATACTAAGAGGGGAGGTGAATCAATATAAGACAATATTTTACTTTTTCAAAACTTAACAACTATAGCAATATCAATCACACAAGATCTAACAATTATGCAAGACAAGAACACATGATTTACATGGAAACGCTTATGGGAGAAAACCATGACAGAATATTGCTTATATTCAATTTCTCTTACAAAATTCGTAGGCACTAACCCATTGGAGACACCAATCCCCACAACTGAGCACCAACTCAGCAAAAGACACTAATCTCTTCTAATGAGGGGCACCAACCTCCCAATCTCCTCAATTAGGAGGCATCAACCTCCAAATGAATATTATGTGTATTGCTGCTTCAATATGCTTCACAAATCTGCCCTAGTACCTTCACAAAAATTTTCTATACTTCTGCTCTCAAATCTGCTATACTTCTGCTTTTAGATCTCCTATAATTCTGCTATAATCTTCCTCTTAGTTTTGCTATAGTTCTTCTTAGATCTGTTATGGTTTCTTCAAAAAATCTGCTATAAGATATTCTTCAAATCTGCTTATAAACTCTTTCAAATTTTCTTATAGATTTGATCTAGATTTGCTCCTCAATCTGCCTTGAATAGGAAAGATATTCAATAATTGCTTACCTTTTTTAACTCACATACCATCTCATTTTTATATCTCATCAAATGCCTCTTCATGAAAGGAGACGCTTCTTCCAAAGATGATGCAAGAGGATTCACCATTCTCTAATACAACTGATGCAAGAGCTCACAAACCTCATTCACACACTCCCAACAACATAAAATGCAACACTGAATTTGTTTGAAACAGCTTAAAAATCAGCAAGAAGTGTTTTCAATTTTTCATTCAAAAGCTCCTGTAATTGCATGGAAACAAAGCATATCTGAAAATTAAATTGATTTGCAGCCATATGGGTTGATGTAGACCATTACAAAACTGTTATAAATCTAATATATAATAGCAAGATCAAATACATAAATGATCTCCTCAATCCCTCTTCTTTTGAAGCTTTCTAACTCCCTTCAGCTCGCAATCTTCAACTGAAAAACACTGCTGCAATAAACTATGGATTAATCAATCTTCTTGCTGCTGTACATACACCTTGAAACCTGCAACAAAATGTCTTCTCTCTTATTTCCAAGAAAAACTGCACCTATATACTCCACTCTCAAATTCTGGAAAAGAATGATTACAAATGTGGAGCTCACTAGCTCCCTAAAACATGGGCTTCTCTACCTGCATAAATCTGCAACAATGGAGTTATCAAATCTTCTTCTCAATCCGACATCTCTCTATCTCAACCTGCAAAACTCCAAAAGCCCCCTTGTAATGTGCCAAGCCTAATTCTGACTGCAACTGTAATACAAATTGGGAATTTGCAACAAATCTCAAACAATAGATGCCACGTTTTTAAATCATTCACAGGGTTATCATCAATGCATAGACATTGACTGTTAAACTGTAAACTAGAATCTGAGTGCTTAACTGAAAAGATTCAATATTCAGATCTGTATGTTAAACAACAACAGGAATCCCCACAGAGTGTCTCATAACAGATTATTAGTTCCAATGCATTATTCAAAACACAATGCAGACTCAGGCCACGCATAGGCAACTCAGGCAATAGAATGAAACAAACCGCACAACCAAGCACTTCCAGAATGCAAGATGCGGAAAGCAACAATCCTTCCAATTATTATTCTGAATGAATAGATCAAGCTCGAATCACATGGAATACAAGAGTCCTCGTTAAAGCCTTGATAAATGCTGGCTCATTGTCATAGATGCACTCACTGATGGTTCCGCTTTTGAAGATAGCCACTATCTGTTCCATCAAGTCCCTTACATGCACGCTTTGCCTAGATGAGGGGATGACTGCGGATTATGGAGTAATGCCGAATATTGTAAGATAGGCCCGTGTTTTGGATCCGTTGAAGCTGAAGGAAACGCTAAATAGTGTATGCCTAGACTCGGCCAAGGCAGTGAAACACTTCTGCTCCAAATCCTGGAGACTGAATGATCCCACCCCTTTCTCTTACAGTCGAAATGCAATGGATGATTAGAAATGAAGGTGAATGGTTGCTAGACACGAATCTGTTAGGCCTGTAGCTACGCCCAATACTTGAGTGCTGTGCCAGAGCAACTACGACCTCTACACTCTCAGCAAGACAAAGTCCAAATTCGTGATGATCTTGCAATGCCCTCAAACCCATATTAATATTAAGCTTTGGAGAAGTCGGCCAAACACAAATGATTATTTTGAGCGCCAACCATAAGGGTTGGCCAGAAAATTTAAATATTATTTTCAATAATTTAAATTTTATATTATTATTTTTATTTAATATTATAAAGATTATTATTTAATAAATTAAACATTATTATTTAATATTTAAATATATATTTAATTATTTCTTCCCAAATTTGAATTTGGACCCCAT
>VDFB02192113.1:0-10292 GCA_007258455.2 Sequoia sempervirens
TTGGTATGTTGGCCTTGTTTCAATTGGCCTGGCACCTTGTTCTTGTACACCCATACTCAGTTCTAAATTTATCTTTTTGGTCCTTAATGTGCCCATAATTTCCTTGAAGTTCTCCATTAGAAATTCAATCTTCTTATGGTATGGATTGAACTCCAACAATGGATTATACTTCAGATCCATCTTATGCACAATATCTAATAGCTTATCATAAGCTATCCATTTCTCCTTATTCAACTCCTGCCTATTTAGATCAAATTCATTTCTGATCAAATCCTCGGGAAAGTTGAACTCATGCACAAATTTTCCAGCCTTTATTCTTTGTCTAAAAAGGGAAAAGAAACCCTCAGGATCATGTTGCCGCTTTGGACCACACCTCAAATGGTAATCATCAAAGAATTTCTCAAAATGCACCTAGCCTCCTTTTGAAAGGTAAAATCAGACACCACTGTATAATCAGGGAAAAATGTTTCCTTACCACTGTGAGGTTGTCTTCATGGATACAACCTATTTGCCACATAACTTCTACAAACCCCACTCTTGGTGGCACATTGTATGGCAGTATATGGGGGGTTCCTTGAAAACTATATACTCTCAAAACAGTGTTGACTGGGTATGGGATAATGTCACCCCAGTTATGGAAAACTTTCAATTCTAGCTTCCTCCCTTTTGGCTTGAGGAAATCATGCAATTCCTCAGGGATCTTGGGTACATTCACCATCAGTCTAACCCTTAATCTAGAAGCAAAGCAATTATAAAATTGCACATAGCTGGTGCTTTCCTTATTGCAAGATAAATCTACAACCCATAATTGTACTGGCAATCTTTCTCCATCAACTGATTGCCTTAATTCCATCTTTTCAAAGAAAAAGTCAGCATTCTTGAACAAGAACATATGCATCAGCATAGAATACCAGAAGAATTGAGTGTCGGTATCATTTTTCTGCAACTTTGACAACCCTTCATGTATCCTCTCAACCAAGAAAGAATCAAAGTCATATGTCACAGAGAAGTTAGGGTGTTGTATTTGCACCCCCATGAACATGTATGCAATAGGCATCACCGCACCAGGACTGAAACCCAAAATCTGACACAATGAATAGAAAGTGGCCAAGAAATGATTTGCAAAATAGTTTAATCTGAAAGGTTCCTAGTCACTGGGGCTGATATGAAATCATGAACCTCTTGCCCTAGCCAGATGAGGTAGAAGCAACTTAGCTCTAAAAAGAGACTTCAACTTTGGATATTCCTACTTCATTTCCTCAAAATTGATAAGAACCAAGTCTTCACTTGGTTCACTCAAGTCAAATATCTATTGGACCTCTTCTCTCTTAACACTCAATATAACCTTTCCATCATTATCCCTAATTACCTGTGTGACAGGGTCATATCTTGTAGCCAATGCCTTAAGTAAGTTTATGTCATGGAACACGTTTGGGACCACTAGCTTTCCCAAATCATATATACAACTATTTGAAAAGGGGTGAGGAAAATTCCTCTATACATACCATAATTTGAACATTTCCAAGCCTATAAGAGGAACCCTAGCATCGGCAATGTTAGAGCAATTATATACTAACCCTTCCCCTAGGATTTTCCCTCGCATTAGAACCAATCCTTTTTTCCTATCATTCGTTGACAAGGGCAATTAATCCAAGAAATCATCATACAGGTTTCTTCTTAAATAGTCAACTTGGCCAAAATGTTGCTTTGGCGGTGCCATCTTGGACAAACTAGGGTCTCTTTACAATTTCACACTTCGAACAGCTAGGACTAACAAGAGATAGAAAATTACAAAAAAAAACACTGCAATTTCTCACAACTATAATTAAACTATAGCCCTAACATGTTTATAACAAGCTCAATGACAAGCACAACAAATCTTTTCCCAAATTCAAGTGCAGAATGACCGGGAAGCACAGAAATTAACTCATAGCTTTGTTTGCAGAAGTCCCAAATTCTAGCTGCAGAGATTCACAACTTTGCTTTCGGCTCTAAAACTGCTCTGCAAAATACTTGAATGCTTTGTGATACAAATAAAATAGGAGAATTAATTTTATCTTGATCAAATCATGCCAACAAATGTCTCATCCGCCATTAAAGCTCACTTGCGCATTGCACGAACAACTCCAACCATATTTGATGCAGATTTAAATTTTAGATGTCGATCCTTCAGTTAGATCAAATCATCGAACGGTCGTCTTCAAAACAAGCTGACACAATCACCAACATGGCAATAAGAGGCCCACCATACCATACGTTTCTAAGGAAGTCCACTTGGCGGTCGCCCGCAATATCACAATAAGTAAACATCCTACAACTTTGGATCACGCGATGGTGGACAACCATAGATCTTGAGCATTTGTGATCTTGTTCCTTCAACACAGTCGTCAGCCTTATTATTAATCGTCGAGTAGCTTTTTCATCAAGATTATAACATATCTGTTGATTTAAAACATGTGCACCTCAAGAGCACTTTAGTAACCCACCTTTTAATTTATTAAGGCTGGATTAATTTACCACAGTATTTCCTTCATTCCTTTGGCTTCATTAGATGAGACACGTGGCACACGCCTATGATATCATGATCAGTAAAAACCTTGCAACTTTCAATCACATGATGGCAAGCAACCATTAAGATCTTATGACAATTAATCGACATTCAACCAAACTTATCACCTTCGGCCTCACCGGATAGGACGTGTGGTGCCCGCCCATGATATTGCGATCAACGAAAGCGGTGTGGTGGGGTCATCGCGGGATGGCAGGGAGTGGCTGAGATCAAACGATAGTTGATCAACGGTCGCACGAACTTCATCCTTCTACAAAACAAAACATTTATTAAAAGGACAAGGGGACATCACTAGGCAGATGGTAAACAATGACATAATTTTTTTTAAATGATGAAACATGGGGCCAACCAAGACTTAGGAAAATAAAACCCTACAGAGGAAATAAAATATTAAAACAAAGGGACTCAGCCTAGACTGAACGATAGGACATAAGTCGTTTTAAAACCCCTCAAAAAGTAACATCAAAATAGATCCCAACCAAGGCGTAAAATAAACACAAGGGTTTTATATGAAAATAAAGCTAAAACCACCAACCCAAGGAAAATTTTGACACCATGAAAGACCAGTAACACTAGGCAAGGTAGGAATGGAACATAAGGAGCAAAAATATAAAGTTCCACTGGGGAGGGAGAGAGATATAGAGGGAGAGTAAGAGAGAGAGACCTGAGAGAGGAGAGAGAGGGGGTAGGAGGGAGAGTCTTGAGAGAGAGGGGAGGGAGTGGTAGAGATAGAGGTAGAGGATTTAAGTGATTTAAGGGGTTATGGTAGAGGGCTAAGGGTAGAGTGAGAGACTTAGGAGTGAGAGAGGAGAGAGGAGGAGATACTGTGAGAGAGATAGAGGTGGGTAGATATACTTACAGGTTTAGGAGTTTAAGGGTTAAAGGTTTAAACTTTGTAGCTAAGGGCAGAGGGGAGAGACAGAGAGAGTGAGAGAGAGAGACCTCAGGGGTGGGAGAGACTTGAGAGAGAGAAAGGGTAGAGGCAGAGTGGGTAGAGGGTTTGCATGCCTAATGGTTTAGGGTTAAGGAGTAGAGGGAGAGAGATAAGAGGGATCCAGTGAGAGAGAGAGGGAGGAGGGAGGATAGAGAGCATTTAGGAGGGTTAAGGGGTAGAGGGTAGAGGGTTTAAGGGGCTGGCAGAGCTAGGCTTAGGGCCTAGGTTAAGGGAGAGATGAGGGAGGGGAGGAGTGAGAGAGACCCAAGAGAGAGGGAGAGGGGGTAGGATATCAAGACACGAGAGAGAGAGAGAGGGAGGGAGAGAGAGAGAGATAGAGGGAGGTAGAAGTTAAGGGGTGAGGTAGATGGTTTAAGGGGTTTAGGAAGCAGGTGGAGGGAGAGAGTGAGGAGTTAGTTAGTGAGAGAAATACCTAAGAGAGGGAGAAGGGAGGAAAGACTTGATTGAGGTGAGTGAGTGAGTGAGCACAGTGAGACCGAGAGAGGGGAGTTGGTGCTAGGAGGGAGACTCTGAGAGAGAGAGAGAGATATAAAGGAAGGGATGGTTAAGGGTAGAGGGTAGAGGGTTTAAGGGTTTAGGGTTTAGGGTTATGGGTAGAGGGAGAGAGATAGAGGGAGTGAGTGAGAGAGAGAGATACCTAAGAGAGGGAGAGGGGGTAGGATATTGAATATACTTGTGAGAGAGAGAGAGAGAGAGATGGAGGGAGTGGGAGAGAGATAGAGGGAGGGAGGGTTAAGGTTAGAGGGTAGATGGTTTAAGGGTTTAGGGTGGAGGGTTGAGGGGAGAGAGATAGAGGGAGTGAGTGAGAGAAAGACCTAAGAGAGGGAGAGGAAGGGCAGGAGGGAGACTTGAGATTGGAGTGAGGAGGAGGAGGAGGACCCAGAGGGGAGTGGGAAAAGGAGGGAGAGACTTGAGAGAGAGAGAGAGATAAACCAAGGGAGGGTTGGAGGTCAGAGAGGAGAGGGGGTAGGATGGAGAGACTTGAGAGAGAGAGAGAGGGAGGGAGTGGAAGAGAGATAGAGGGGGGGGTTAAGGGTAGAGGGTAGATGGTAGATGGTTTAAGGGTTTAAGATTTAAGGGTTAAGGGTTTAGGGTAGAGGGCTAAGGGTAGAGGGAAGTGTTGGTTTTGTTTTATAATGTAACCAGGTTGGTCTTCTAATCTACCTATGGAATTTCCAATCCCAATCAAGGGCAGCTCGAAGGACCTGGACCAATTGATGAGGACTTTAAAAAATCCTCCTACACTTCGGGCTCTACAAGACCTGGGAGGGTGATCCCTTAATGTGTTTACAACCTCTGCACCAATATCATAAACAACATTAACAATAATGGATAATCTCATTTAATATCTCAACATAATAGGATAATATCAAATAGAATTGGCTATTCATCAATATTATTAGCTATTTGGAGCATGAGATAACTACAACACAATCCCAAGATAAAATAGGTCATTGATTTGCAATTTTTAGCAAGCTCTAGGTAAAGACAAACAAATACTAAATCATACAACTTAGATCAGTTCCATATATCCATTATGGGAGTCAAATTCATAAGTATTCAAGGGTTTATGAAAGATTTAACACATAACATATACGATCCCTGATAACATTGCATTCTAATCTCATCAATATGTATTCTAACCCAATACTACTTATCAAATCCTTATATAGAACATATCCGCCTATAATCCCATTTAAGCATTTTAATTAATTTCCCTTATCAACAAATGATAGGAAGAAGGGATTGGTTTAATTGATGCGAGGAAACACCGTAGGGGAGGGATTAGTGTATAATTGTTCCAACATAGCCTGATGGAACACTGGATCTTTTCTCATGCTTGGGAAACCTTTCACCAAAATATGCCATGAATGCACCTTACCCAAAGTATTCTTTAGGACCTCCATGCATACAAACACAAGGATTGTCATGTATCATCTTGCAGCAATGGTACCTAAGATGATGGTACTACCCCTCCCTTGGACATTTCTCTCTTCTTACAATTGGATACATCAGTCCTCCTTTTGATTTTGTCAAAAAGATATGAAATTATTTCTAAGCAATGCCTTATTGGGTCAATGAGATCACCAAAAGTCAAGGACTTGTCAAATGAAGGTATATTATTGACACCTATCCATTTTCTATTCACTTTTTAGGACTTAGTAATGACTATCCAAAGAGAAAATGAGATAGTGGATACAACCATTTATATTATTTATCTCACTGCAATCCATTTCATGGCTATAGTCATGTTGTCACCCAGTGTAGATTTATTTTTTTCAAATTCATAGATAACATGAAGACAAACTTGTAGCCTTTAATGGTACTACTCTTATTCATGACTATGCTTTGTTCCCTTGAAGCACCATGATTTATGATGGTTTTTATGCTAAATAACTTCAGTAAAAAACCCCTGTGCAAGTATATGTTTTCACTATTATAGCCTATTGATGGAATGGATGATCAATGGTATGAAAAGGTAAAAATACAACTGTGCTTTGCTTCCTTCACTACTTGTTGTTGATTGTTGATTGTTGTTCATATGCACTTGTACCATTGTAATGCTTGATGTCCTACATGAACCTGCATGGTTGTCTTGTAGCATAACCTCATATTTTTTGTTCATATACACTTGTACTATGGCCTTGGCTTCCAAAATGAGACCTCTCCTAAATCATAACTACTTAATTGTCATTTGTAACTTTTTGTTTCTTGTATGCAATCATGATGACCAAAACCCCTACATGAAAGGTTATGATCATAGCAATTGTATCTCAATCACATGATATGAGGGTTCCATTGTTGTCATAAACCTCTTGTAATGACATGTTTTCAATAGGCATATTATATGTGTCAACTAGAGTTGATGTTTCTTGAATGTCTTTTCCTTTTATGCCTTTCCTTAAAACATCATGCATTGAATGTTATCTGGCAACTTGTTCACCTAATGTTTGATTGTGAAGGCCTTGAATAGAGCCTTGTGCAACTTTAGATTTTTTTTTGTTGTTGTCCTTCATGAGACCATTGTAGCATGCATTGTTGGTTGTCCTTATCAATGACAATGACCTTTACCTATTGCATTCACTTTCCATTTTGCAGGTGAATGAATAATATCAATCCCCTTTGCCTCTTGTAGCTCTTGCAAAGGTGTTGTCCTTGTACTTGTATCGCTGACCTTGGTTCAACCATTGCTCTTCTTTTGTTATGTGTAATAAATACACATAGTCTCCTCATTTTATCTTTATTGGACAGCCACCTGTCACATATGTGGGTGACCTAACAACTCACCTTCCTATGTGATGTGTGACTATCCAATAGGGTTATGGTGAGAGGGTCTTGACAACTTGAAATTCTTCCTCATTGTTTAAAAGATTCATAATTGAAATTGATGCATCTATGAAGTCACTTCCTTTATAAACAGATCATGGATCTTCTTAAGAAGATTGAAGGACATATCAACACAATATGTTGCATCTTTTGAATCTGTACTTTCCTGTCTTGTCTTATGTTCCTTTCTTGTCCTATCTTATGTTACTAGTCTTTTATGGTATTGGGAAAATCCTAAGGTTGGGGTTTTGTCTTTGACTGAATCCCTCTATCTCTCTCCCCTCTACCCATAACCCTTAACCCTTAAACCCTTAAACCCTCTACCCTCTCTCTCTCTCTCTCAAGTTTCTCCCTCCCTACCCCTCTCCCTCTCTTAGGTATTTATCTATCCTCTCCTCACTTTCCCTCTATGTGTCTCCCCCTCTGCCCTTAAACCCTAAACCCTTAACCATAGAGGCATGAAGCCCTTGGCTTGGCAAGCTCCCCCCGTTTCCACCCTCCCTCTTTCCCTCTCTCTCTCTCCGTCTCACCCCACCCTCCACCCCTTCTTCCCTCTCTCTCTCTCCTCCTCTTATCTCCCTCCCCTCTACCCTTAACCCTCTACCTTCTAACCTCTACCCACTCTGCCCACTACCCTCTACCCTCTCTCTCTCTCTCCAGGTCTCTCCCTCCCTGCCCCTCCCTCTCTCCGGATTATATATATATACTCACTCCTTCCCATCTTCACGCCAGCCTAGGCCTTAGGCCTTTGGCCCTTGAGTCTAGGCCAGCCAGGCCCTTGACCCATGAGCTCCTAGGCCCATGAATATTAGGTGTGTATTAAAACATTATAAAGTATAAATTTTTGGAGTTCTATTAGGAATTGAATGATAAATGATGATGAATGGGAAAATCTAAGGCACTTTAATATTTTCAACTAAAAAGTTAGAGTTCAATTAGGATTAGTGTTCACTTAAGGTTAGGTTTAGGGTTCAATTAATGTTCAATTTGGGTTAGGATTGAGGATGAGGTTGGGCTTTAATTAAGGTTATTAATTCAATAAGAGTTCAAATAGGGTCAAGGTTAAGGTTAGGGTTGGGGTTAAGGTTCAATTAGGATAAGAATTAGTGTTAGGGTTAGGATTAGAGTTCAACTGTAGTTCAAAGTTAGGGTTATGGTACAATTAGGACTATTGTTCAATAAATGTTCAATTAGGGTTAATACTTAATTAAGGTTAGTTTTAAAGTTCAATTAGGGTTTGGGTTAGGGTTGTGATTATGAATCAAGTAGGTTTGGGTTAGGGTTGGATTAGAGTTAGGTTTAGGGTTTAGTTAGAGTTAGGGTTAGGGTTAGGGGTAGAATTCAATTATGCTTAGTGGTCAATTACAATTACATTTAGTGTTAAAGGGTAAGGGTTAGAATCCAAATAGGGTTAGGGTTTAACTAGGGTTAGGATTAGAATAGAATAAAGTTTTGTGTTTAATTATGATATCTAGAATTTAGTATAATTTTATAAAATGAAATATTTGGACACAAAGAAAAAAAATAGAAAAGTTGATTTTATTTAGATCTTATTTCTTAATTTATTCTAAAATTCTAATTAATAATTGTTTAATTAATATAAAATGAATATTTAATTTAAGTTAATTTAATTGTATTAGATAATTAGTAAAACTAAATAGATAATAAATATTTTATGGATTTTAAAAACTAGAATTTAGTTTAACTTTATTTGTAATGTGAAATATTAAAATTTTAGATTGAAATACTTAATTGATTTTAAAATATTTATAACTAATGTTCAATTTATAAACTAATATTAAGACATCAATAAATATAACCCTAATAATGTGTTGTGGGATTGGGGTTAGTGTTAGTATTAAATTAGGGGTTAGAATTATGGTTCAATTGTGTTAGGGTTAATTAGAGTTGGTGCTCATTAAGGGTTAGGGTTTAAATATGATTCAATTGGGTTAGGGTTCAATTAGGGCTAGGATTTAGATGGGCTTAGGGTTAGGGTTAGAAATAGTGTTTAATTAGTCTTAGAGTTAAAAATAGGGTTCAATTAGGCTTAGGGTTAAAATTATGATTCAATTAGGGTTAGGGTTCAATTAAAGGTAGGATTATATTTCAGTTAGGGTTATGATTCAATTATGGTTAGGGTTTTGGTAAATTATAATTATCTCACATATATGAGTTTGGGGTTAGAGCTAGGATCTTGATTTAATTAAGCTGGGGCTTAAGGTTAAGGTTAGAGGGTTTAATTAAGCTCCGATTAGGGTTAAGGTTAAGGTTAGGGTTTGATTAGGGTTATAATTAGAGTTAAGGTTGTCATGAGAACTATGGTTAGTGTTAAACTAAGGATTATGAATAGCATTAAATTCTACGGTTCTAGGGTTGGAATTATAATTAAGATTATAATTATGGTTAGAATGGAGGGTTGGGATTATCATTATAGATAGACTTGGGGTTGGGATTAGCATTGGGGTTGGAGTTGGAGTTAGGTTTACCATTTGAGTGGAGTTGGGGTTCTAGGATAAAGCTTGCAGGGTTTGATATTGGGGTTAGGGTTGGGGTTAGAGTTAAAGTTCAATTACAAATAGGGGTTACTTGGGGTTCAATTAGGTTTAAGGTTAAGGTTAGATTAGGGTTATGATTCAATCTCAACAATAATTCTCACTCTAACTCTAACCCTAAACTTAATTGTAAAACTAACACTGACGCTATTTTTAACCCCAACCCTAACTAAATATATATCTAACCCTAACCTTAATTCTATAACTAAAAGTAATTCTAATCCTATCTTTCATGTTGTGTTGCAAATGCTACTAGCATATATATATTATTTATTAATATATATATATATAAAATATGCCAAGAGATATCTTTGTCAAGGAACCTATTTTATATTAGTACAATAGACGCATCAAAAGGATATCTCTCAACATATTTTATATATATTATTAATAAATAATATATATGCTAGTAAGTATTTAATAAATAAAATAAAATAAATATATCAATTTTTTACAATATAATTAATAAAATAATTAAAAAATGAATGAATATTATTTTAAAATTATTATATATATATCAATTTTTTATTCATTAATAATTATTTCATTTTATGTCACAATTATTTTATTAATTTTATTTTAAAACTTGATATATTATTATATTTGTTTTATTATCTGTATATATCAATTTTTATAGTGTATAAGAATTATTTTATCAATCATATTTTAAAAAATGATATTTTTATTTTATTTTATTTACTAAATGTATATAAAAAAATATGAAATAGTTACTTCAAAATTATTTTATTAATTATATTTAAAATAATTCAAAGTAAAACAAAATTATTTTTTAAAGAACAAAAATTTATTCTATATTTTTAAGAATTTAAATATACAACATTTTTTTAAAGTTTTAAAAAGTAGAGAATAATTTTTAAAGAAAAAA